>JAIEZT010001373.1:20470410-20548104 GCA_019594935.1 Periophthalmus modestus
TGGGGAAGTGCCTCCTAAGGAACACAATGACAGAACTTGGTCCCCAAGTGTGAAACAATCCTTACGATATTCGGGTTGGTGGGGACTAGCTCCTACTGCTGGAGCAACTGTTGCGTTTCACCACTTATATAAACACGCTAACGTACACAGCGATCTGCGTGTACTATTGGATTAAGCAAGATAAATGTTAGCAAAAAGAGTATATAACCGAACATTGTGCAAAAACATTTAACTAATGTGTGTCTAATTTCTGTATCTGTCGGTTAACCTGTGACAAACACTTGTTTTTTTTTCAGTCATTATTTAGAAAACAGGGTGCCTTTATTTTGTTGTTAACTTTTAATTTACTAAAGGACCTATGACTAATGACGGCTGGGTTACTATGACCCTCTAGACTACACCACAGTAAGGGGTGGAGCTGGGTCAGAAACAGCATATCTCAATCTCATTCGACAAAATCTTTGGAAATATCATAGAGGTGACTTTAATACTCCAGTTACAGGGAAAATGACAGCAGAATAAACTTGAACTGTGCATAAATTGCAGGTCAGAACATAAACATATGGATTTTAAACTGCATATTGCAAGAACAAAATACATTTTCTAACAATGATATCGTTCCTATCTGAATGTTCAAAATCGATTAGCAGATAAGTAGCGGACAAAATTAGGGAATACTTTTTTTTTTTTTGGTTTAGATCACAACAAGATGTCTGTAAAGTTGTAAAAACCAAGTCCGGGGTAGACCCGCAATCAGTATTACAATAGATACTGCAATGGCTGAAAATATATCTAATTGTGTTTTATTATACAGTGAATAGTGTAGTGTTGTGTTGTCATAGATATACAGACAACCTACCTGCAGAGACTGTGCCGGCAACAACCTGCGGCAATCCAATCCTTTCCAACATTCCTGAACGAGGAGGGGGAAGCTGACATCTGGATACATGGGACTTTTCTCAGGAAAAAAACCCTCTGGTATCACTGAAAGACATATTTTAATATATTACCGGTACCTAATTTATATCATAGTCACCAAACTAACTGGATCTTCAACAAAATGTATACATTTGATATACTGTTCAACGTCACAGTAGTCCTTCAAATGGACATATACAACTCAGTCCATTATGACAGTGCCTTGCCTTGATCCAAGAATACACACTTCAAATACTTTACGAAGAGATGTGAGAGTCTGGTCACAGGTGTGTCACAATGTGTCACTGAAAAAAACGATCTGATTGCGTGATTATGTTTTGATCCGGCTTGACACCGCAACAGAGCACGTAGGGACCAGACTGACATTAACCTGTATATAAAGTCATTCTGTTTATTGGCCATGTCTAATGGCATTCCCAACATAAGAAAAAAACAAAAAATGAAGGACTGCAAGAGACATTCACGACACTACAAGCCAAATTTACTGTGGCAATTAACTCTTTAAAGAAGAATAAGCTAAAGCAAATACACTTTAAGTAATAGTGAATCTTTAATCATAAGTGTCTTATTATGGGGCACATTAGATTTGGTCTCTTCTTGCTCATATGCCATAAAATGCAATGGATCACATTTTCCACATGTATTGCATTAGTATACACAGAAATGCATCATCTGTTTTTTGTCTGTGCAGGTAAATGCAGTCATGGTGGGGCTATCGGACCTGACCAGCCTTGAAGTTCCTCGTGGGGGCATTCACAAAGATGAGCGACGCCAGACAACATGGAAAACCCACGACACAGCGGTGAAGATTGCCACGGCAGCAACACTACAACTGCTGGAGGACATCCGCCTGGCCGCGGTAACAACGACTTCCTCAGGTTAACTTATTTACCCTACTTAATGTTAATTACCTTACCAATACAGTGCTTTTGGTGTGCTGTCTCTAAGTCTTGCACTTTACCCATAAGTACATGAAATAAATCTGTCAAATTTGCTTCTTTTCCTTACAGAATGTTGGGTATTGCTCGTTCTTCTGTTGTGCTGTGCTTTGTCATTGACACAACTGGCAGCATGTCAGATGATATCGAAGAGGCCCGAAAAGTCGTATATCAAATCATTGACAGCAAAAGGGAACGCAGGATGAAACCGTCTGAGTATATTTTGGTGCCTTTCAATGACCCTGGTAATGAGCTTTCATATAAGATTAACGGTTGCAGTGAAATTTATATATGATTTAACTGCCCCTTTTTAACTCACCCATTTGTTGTCAATATAGCATTTGGAACCAGTTACCAAGAACATCAGACCCTGAGATCATGAAAAAAGAATTTCAAAACTTACCGCACAAGGAGGCGGTGACCACCCCGAGATGTGCTACTCTGGTATTCAGGTACACAAAACAAAAGCATTTTTCTTTCATTGTTGTTGTGAATATATCTAATAAACTGATTGTTTTGTAGCTGGCTTTGACAAACCTGCCCCTTGCATACTCTAACATATACGTTTCACTGATGCTTCGGCCAAAGATGCAACCTCAAAGACACACTTGTCTCTCATCCGATCAACCAAGTCAACGGTAAATTTAATAACAAACTTGTCTGACAAATTAACGACTAGAATGTACCAGTTTGTCAGTTAGTTGGATAGAGAAACTCTCAAAGTACCATCTGTAAGAACGAAATTACATATAAAATAACAAGACAAAATACTTACTAAAATGGGACCAAAAAATCAAGATTATAAAAAAATAAGTTATTTAAATATTTAATAAAAAAGGTGTTGAAAAAAGGACTAGACTGGTCAACATAAATTAAAATGTGAACTCATCATAGACATAGTACAATTTGTATATTTGAGACTATATAGACTTTAAAGCCTTAGTTTGCATAGGAATGTGATGAAAAATCGGTACTGAGGGAGCCATAGGTTTCAAGTAGTTTTTTCTGCTCACCTAAAAGCAGCAAATTACTTATAGTAGTTTGAGAAGTTTGGCAACATCTGCTTTTGTTTTTGTGCTATACATTCCAAGTGCCAGGCGCAGGACCAAAAAGGACCCAGTCGTTCTTTTCCAAGACCCACACCAGGATGCAGGCCCACCAGTCCCACAGGCCAGCAGGCGTCCACCAGGGACCAGCACCAGCCCCAGACACCCACCCATCTCAGTACTAGCAATCTTCTGCAGCACCCCCAGACCCCCCAGCCCCCACAGACTAAGCCCCAAAGGATGTTTTTACAGGAACAGCATTTAATCATTCTGCACTTTTAGGATTTTATTTTCAATTCTATACTAACGAGTGACTGGTTTGACTATTTGTTAATGCCTCTGTATTGTCTGATGCCAAACCTAAAACTGCTGCAAAAACCAAATCTACTACGGGTACAGATAAAGTCCACCTGAACATACATGGTCAGGACAAGAGACAAAAAAAACGATCTACTTCCTGCTATAATGCTCTCTCAATCAGATAATTCAGCTCTTAACATTGTTCACTGAACCTCCACAGGGTGAACTTTTTCATGACCAGGCTCTATCAGGCGACGTTCGCTCAACAGGTGGACAATTCCGTGACTACAACGACCTGGCTCTGGGCTTCAGGAGGACAGGCCAATTCAAAGGACCAAGGAGCGAGCTAGCCACAGGCCACTGATATCATCCTGGACACATCCACCTCTGCTCTGGTAAGACTGCTGAAGTATTGGGCACTATATACTTTTTCTCCCAATTACAACAAACAAATATTTAAATCACTTTTAAATTAGCACACACCTAAATGTAACAATTAAGTTGAGACTTAGTAGGGACTAGATTGGTACACCTTGCACAATTAAGTCATTCTTAACTTATGTGGTCAACAGTACTGCCCACACTTGAAGCTGTTTGGATGTCCGATTCACATGATTTTTATTGTGCCCCCACAGAACACTACTAAGTAGCTAACATAAGTCTGTAGAAAGGGATATGTGACAAGTAAGGACTCTCACACTCATAGCTGCTTTATGAGGAATTGAACGTTGGATGACCTGTTATTTGTTCAGGTGACCATTCTGCCAACAAGAAAGGATCTGGGCAAGCCAGACACGTTTCTCATTCAGTGTGGAAGAATCCCTGAAAAACATCACCATCTACATTACTGGGACATCTCTTCTGTTTTACCACCTGACAAATCCTGCTGGTAAAAAGCCTAAGTCACGAGTCGATATGTCAACTTGAATAGATGATGACATCACTTTGTTATTTAGGTGTGGACCCAAAGTGCAGCCAAAACCAGTGGTGCCCTGCCACCATTAAAAACAGTTGGAAATCTTTGGCGCAGTTCAGTTGTTAAATGCCGACCGAGCTACAGGAATATGGAAGATTTAGCCTCACATCCACCAGCCCATAACAAGTCAAAGCCAACCGCGTTAAGTTAATCAGTTAAGTCACCCATGACAGAGTGTGCACAGTGGTTAGTGCTCTGATTTTGGGGGCAGTGTGGGAACCTTTCTATGTTCTCCCTGTACCCCGTTTAGGTTTCCCCTAAAAATAATAGGGTTCCTTCTGGGACCAGGACTCCCCTGAAAAGAGATTCTTAATGTTAGCAGGATTATTCTGGTAAATAAAGGTCAATAAAAACTAAAAATAATTAATCCTAATAGTCTACCTGTAATATTCACTTGTCATAAGCCTGAGATTTGTTGTGTACTTTGTTTGCCAGGTCAGAGTACCATTGCCTTCATCTATGATTTTGTGGAAAAATTTGAAGGACCTCACGCAGGATATGCTGTATATCAGGACGCCCACAAGAAGGTAATTCAAACGATAAAGCCATATTCAACATCATTCACAATCTTAATGATCAAAGACATTTACTTTACCTTAAATTTCTTCAGGTCAGCCCCCAACCTGATGCTGCCTGTGAGTGGTTAGACAAGGCCCCGATTCTCTGAAAAAATAAAGGAATCAGTCTAATCTCAGTGTCCAGCTTTGGCTCTACTAATGCTACAATCTCTGACATGGGGAACGGAGGGATCCTGGCCACTGTCCCTAACATGCCCAGATGGAGATTTGTGGTTCTTTTGACAGGAATAGATACAGTTTCAAACACAGAGTTTCAGCGGCAATCCACCACTCTGATGTCTGTCTCTAAAGTCAACATCCAGGTTGGTTTGTAATAATCTATGAGAGCTCATCAGAGAACTAAGCACACCACAATAAAACTTCTATTTTTTAGGCCACTGTATCCAGCAGTGTGGAGCCAGGTAAACAGTTCACACTGCCCTTCAGTGTCTTTACAAATGGTGCTGGTGGCCAATACAAATTAATAAATGCTCGAAAATGACAGAAACTTCCCAATGAAGTGAACTACCAGAAAGGTAAAAGAATCGCCCTTAGAACATACAAAAGTAACTACACACCTGCTCACTGTTGTTTTTTTTCTCTAGTCTCAACTTGACTCCGGGAAAAATACACCATGCCACATGACTATAACGCCCCTGCTGGCACAGCTTCAGGCACAGACATCACCCTGACAATGGCTGCATCTCTTGGCTCTGACTCCAATTACGTTGTTCTGCGACTCTCTGTTCTTGAAAAGGTGAAAACAAAAAATAGCAACTGGAGAATTTTATATGCTGGTTTTTTTTTTTATATAATTGCAATGATCATTTATTCTTAATCATTTTCGACACATTAAATGGTCCATAGATAACGAGCCTACTCAAATTTTGTTTTCCGTGAGACTCCAGCCCACCCTTATGGGCTATTTAGCCTGTGCTATTAATCACCAACAAATAAGAATGTGTTTAGAAAACCAACATTGCCTAAAGCAGAGGTGCCCAAACTTTTTACCGAGGGCCACATCTCAAAAACATATTTTGAAGAGAAGGCCACAGACAGGTGATCAATGCAGTGCAGTGCTTTAAAGACAGCTTTGACAGAGCCGCTGTGTATTAATACGGCTTGAAACACATTCATTTTAGGTCTGTATCACACTGCAATGTGATTTTTGAAAGTTATAGTGGGTAGAAATGTTAAAAGTACTTGCTTATGATCACTGGGCCAGTTCAGCTGGAAGCCTGAGGACCAATAAAAACTGGTCTGAGGGCCGCATTTGGCCCCTGGGCCATAGTTTGGACACCGCCTGGTCTAGAGTCTACTTCCTGAAAAGACAGAAGCAATCTTAAGAATGTGAAATAACATATTCTCATATAAAATCCATATTTTGTTATTTTTCTAGATTACAGATTTCTCCCCACCCTTTGGTAAAAATCAGTGTCATCATACAGGAGGCTTGTCCCGGGAGGAAGTCCCAGTGCCACAGCTCTGTGTGGGAACTCTCCGCGAACCTCAACGACGGAAAACGGCACCGGCATCGAGAGTGTGAAACTGCAACAGGGCAAAGGGAAACTCCACCGAAGTCATCCCCCCTGGAGATCCTGTGCAGTACCGATACACACGCCACCTGCTGTTCACAAGTGGTGGAGATCGTAGCTGCTGTTGATAAAATGGGGAATGTTGGAAGATGTTACCACGTGATCGAGCACAACCCGCCATGTGCCCTGCTGAGAGACTGTCTGTTCTGCTCATGTTGTCGCTCCTGTTTCAGTCTTTATTGTCAGGCCAAATTAATACTTTTCCACATCAAATGCACAGACTATGTAACGGTTTAGAAGCAAGGCTGTGGATTAAAGACAAAAAAAAAACACAGAAATACAATGGCCCTAATTGGAATAGCCTACTTTTTATACTAGGCATTAAAGCATTAGCAGTAAAATATTATTTGAAAAAATATCTCTTTCAAATATCACTGACTAATTTTGACTAATGAGAGATTTGGAATGTTTTTTGTCCAATTGCTATATGCCTAAATACACTTTGAATACGTTAGCAAGGTCGTCCAAATGACTAAATGATACAAAATCTCTCAAAATATTGAAAAAAGCTTACATTTAAATTCATATAATTACAGCCACTTTTCTGAGAAGGAAAATAGTCCCTGCTAATAAACGAAAACACCACGAATATTAAGAATATTTGGATCAATTAGAAAAATTCAAGCCTTTTTTTTCATTGCAGAATAAACAATATGTTACAATATTACATATTACACAGTGACAAAAATAATATTTCCAAAACCAAAAATCCACTGTAGTAACATCTTGCCAACATTTACATGAACTAGTAAAATGTTTTACACAGATGTACTGTAAAAACGTCATCTCTGATAGCATAGTGCAGCATATAAAAAGGCACGTAAAGAAATTTAATCATATGTCAGAACATGCCCAGTCACAAAAGCTGAGTTTCCATCTCAAGAGCTTTTTTCAACAGAAGCAGCTTTCATTGGTGGTCTATTACAAACCATTGAAGCCTTTTGTTGTTTTACAAGTTAACATTGAATATCTTTATGGTGATTTTTGATATGAGTCCTCATGTGGCCCGACTGTGTAAAGGCCCCTAGAGCAGTGTGGACAGGAAGTAGGGTTCTCTTCTCCTGTGTGAATATATGTGTGCCCTTTTTAGATTGTTGTACTCAATAAATGCTTTACCACAAGATGTACATGGTATTCTCTTCTTTCTCAGCGTTGTGTCTCTTGAGAGATGTCCTCGAAAGCTCTATGGTCCTTGAAAATCTTCTATGACAAATATTGCACTGAAACGTTTTCTTTCCAACATGCACCTGGATATGTTCCTCATGTCTTTCTTTTGACAAACTTCTTTTCGACAAAAAACTTGCATAGAAATGACTTTTTCATTAAGCCCTTTCTAAAACGCACTTAAGAGTGCATTACTATTGATGAGTTTGTTACGCATTGGGATAGATTACCTCGTAAAAGGATATTTTCACTGCTTGCTCCACCCTTTTCAATCTACGTTTCTTGACAGGCTTAGTTGGCGTCATTTGATCAGATTTTGGACAGTTTTTTTCTTTTAACCTTCTTTCATCTGAAACCCTTTTGGTAACTGGGGAGGTTTTTAATAGGACCTGGGCAAATTTAATTGGACTAGCAGATTTATTTTCATCAACGCAAGCTAAAGTGTTTGGCAAATTCACATTTTCACTCTGTGCTCTTGGTTAGGACCAGAAGTCTCTTGGATAATGGGTATGTTAATCTGTAGTCTCTATTGTGAGATTTGAGCCTGATCTTGTACTTTTTTGGTAAACTTTGTATGAGTTTTGAGGGTGGCTTCTAAGGCGATCCACAAGAGAAGCTTTCGGGACATCCTTCTCACTTGAGTCAGTCTGTAAACAAATACAAAAGTTACGCTATTACATGTTCTACAGGGAACATGTAGAGGATATTTCAATACAGACCTTTTCTGAATCTTGAGTTACAGGCGAGACTTCCAACTTAGCCAAGAATTGGGATTTGGTCATGCTGTGCTGAGGGTATGAGTGATCACTGGACACAACAGGTGAAAGCCGTACAATAGTAGGGTGACCGGCTAGTGGATTGATTTTACCTCTTTGAGATGTTTGGTGAACATGTTTACTTCTATTCTTGGACGAATTAGGAGAGGTGTCAGTTTACAGTGCTGGTAAATTATCTTCAGCTGGCTGGGCTTCAGGTTGCCTTGTAGCATTTTCTGAAATTGTTGCTACTATTGGCGAGGTATTAGGTGCATATTTCTGTACTGTAGAAGACTCACATGGTGACTTGTTAGTGACAGATACGGTTTGTGCAGACGATACTGGGAATGATAACCTATTCAATTTAACCTGTACACTGTTTTTGTGTGTGGGATGTTTCTGGCAAAGGAGAAATTTGTTCAATCTCTAATCCATCCGATTCAGGAAGCGCCTGGGTGGTTACTGATGCCGATTGCGCTTGTCCAGTTCAGGAGTAGCATTATTGTCACCAGTACAAGGGACTAGATTAACATCACTTGTAGAAATGACAGTAGTTGTCGCATCTGTTTGAAATAGCTTGCTTTTTCAGTACAACTGCCTTATCTTTTGCTATTGCCTGTGATGGTGGGATTTTGCATTGTCTTGGTATTACAATTATTTTATGATGTGGCTTCATTACAGACTGAAGTGAAAAGGGAACAGCTACAAGTGCCTTTTTGCCACTGGGTATGCTTGCCAATGGTCCTGTGGTATACTTGTGTTCTGAGTTGAACGAACAGCTGACACAACAGCACCGAGCTGAGGAGGGGGACAGAGTTGATGAAGAGGTAATGGTTTTAAGAACTGAGCCACACCCATCAACATTTTCCACTGGCATTTTTAAAAGCAGGGTGTGCTGTGTTACAGGGTTAAGAGGTGGTTTGGAAGTAAAAAGTCCAAGGGACAATGGAAAGTTATTTTCTTGGCCCTCAGTGTCAACAGATGAATGGACACTGATCTGGGCAACATTGTCTGTTTCATCAGGGGGTGTTTGTGTTTGCTCAGATTCAGACTATTGATGATTCTGAAGGCAACTTAACAGTTGTGAGGTTAACCATGTCATTTTTATCTTGTCTGCTGTAGCCTGTGCGGCTTCACCCAGCTCAGTTGATGTTGACAAAAGTACAGCCTGATCATCTTCAGAAGTGTCCGCACTTTCAGTCAGGCTTTCATTGACATCTACTCCTTGAACAGTTTCACCTTGTTTTGAGGCTGTTAACACTTGGAATTCTTGGTTTACTATAGTAACATGATCTGTTCAACAGTAAAAGGTTTGGCAAGAGTAGTGGTGGTTATCTGATCAAGTCCTTGGCCATCAATGGACACGTTACCTGTATCACTGTCTACAGCTTGCGTATCTTCACCTTGTTTTGCTAGAGTGGTATTGGGACTTGTTTTATTTGTAACAAGAGTAGATGACTGTTTGGTTGGCGAAGATACAATTTTTATGACCATGTTGGTGGTCCTCAATGTCCATGCTAATACTGAATCAGCTTTGGTAACTACGTCAGTGTTGCAGGACTTACTGTAAGAACTGTGTGTGATCCATAGCAGCTTGAGGTTGTGATGGTATGGTAAGTAAAGTAGTTTCCTGATCCTGCTGTTGCCCCTCTTTACCCATGTTAGTGGGGCAAGCTTTTTCATTAGCTTCTGCCATTTGTGGCTGAACTGTCTCAGATCTACATGCATTTTCTTCCAAATTTATAGTATCTGATGCAAAACTTTGCATTACTCTGGTCATTACTTGTTTTTGAGGTTGTCAAATGTCTTAAAGAATGTTTTGTTTGGGTTTTCTTTGGGGTTGAGGATTTGTATTCATGTCGGTTGACTGCATCTAGCAAAAGCATGGCATCTTCCAAGGTTACTGAAGTGCACCGCTGCCTTCTCAAAAAAATAAGGATATTTCAGAGATTGTGAAGTTTTCTGTGCTTTTCTTCCATGCGGACCTTCAGTAGACAAAGACTGAAATGCTCTACCATCAGTTTCTGACCCAGTAAGAGTAAGTTGCGGTGATCGGTGTTGATGAGGGTTATTAGCTGGTCAAATCTGTTGTATCAGCTGAAGAAGCATTGTCACGTTTCAACTCAGAGGAAGAAAGTTTGCTTTGTGGATCAATTTCAACTTCCATCTCAGTTGTCTCAATCTGTTGCTGAGCATCTTCTTTTGACAGATCAGGCAAGACACTGCGTTCACATTCTTCTGGTTTGTATTTTTCACCACTTTCACCATCCTTTTCTGTGGAGATTTCCTCTTGCAAAAAAGGGGTTATTCTTGCGTTTACTTCTTTTTGGCCTTCTCCTTGGCATTCAAATGATTCATCTGTTTCAGCACAGTCAATGCCAAGATCCTCTTGATAAGCTTCCTGGATTTCCATTCAGAAGTTTCATAACAGCTTCCATGTTCTTCACACAGTTCAACTTGTGGAGACAAAATTGATTGAAATTCCTGGTCAAATGAGCAGGTAGGCGTTTCCACACATTGGTCACTTCCCTTATCTTTGCATTCTGGTTTTTGGTTGGTTATTTGTGTTTGTTTCCTGATCAAAATACTTGTCCGCTGGGGTTTCATCTGATATATCTAAAAACAATAGAAATATTAAATCAATGCATTGTCATATTTCATTTAATGAATAGTTAACGTTAAATTCAGTGTGACTTACCAAGTGAGTCATAAGTATCATGCTCAACCTCATTCATTTTTATGAATGAAAAAGAATCATTAGAAGACTCCTGGAAAAAAAAAAGAAAAAAGAATGTTTATAAAATGTTTATAGATTGCTAATTGTGACATTTCAAATTGAAATGTGATAATTATTTACCTTTTCATAATTCGGCCCAAATGAACATTCACTTTGTGTTTCATTATCCGAGAGATTTGGATCTATGTCTACAGGTTGGTGGAAATAAAGGTCTGTGAACAAAGACATTATTTTAAAAAAAAGATTATGGGGGGTAAAAAAAAAATCAATAAAAAGTTGTGCAATGATGTGCAATTTGATATTTTGAAAATCTATATTTTATTATGAATTATACAGGGTCAGGCAAAATGATCTGACACATTTGTAGGTTAAATAAAATGCAAATAAAGTAAAGAAACAAAAATATGTTTTTATTTTCGAAAAGTACATATAATGCCATTTTGTCTTGTTTTTTATAATGCCATTGTTTTTCGTTTCTTTTTCAGTTGCTGCCATGAATTGGACTGGTGAGCATCGCGCTTTCATTGTGGAAACGTTTATCACAACGAACGAATCTGTAACTGCAACACAACGAGCGTTCCGTTTGCACTTCAATCTTGGTAGACATGATCCCGTACCAGCTCGAAACACAATCTTGTTATGGATTACCAACTTCAGAGCTACTGGATCTGCATTCCCAAATACGTGCGATTTTTTTTTCTCTTCGGATACCTCAAGCCAAAGGTATACATTAATCGCCCCCTCGATCTATTGAACAACTTAAAGATGCAATACGTCAAGAAATTACTGCCATTCCACATGAAATGACCCGCCGAGTTATAGACAACTTTCGTGAACGCCTTCGACAATGTGTGGACAATAATGGATCCCATTTGACTGATTTAATTTTGAAAACATAATGAAACAGAATGGCATTATATGTACTTTTCAAAAATAAAAAACACTTTTTGTTTCTTTACTTTATTTGCATTTTATTAAACCTAAAAATGTGTCAGATCATTTTGCCTGACCCTGTATATAACTTCTCCCACATAAATATGAAAATCAGACCCGGACACCACTTCTTTTAGCAGCTGATAATGGCGTACTACTGCCATCTGCTGGCTGACTCCAGGACAGGCCATGAAACAGCGTTAAAAAAACTGACCTTAAGTCTTGTTATACTCTTGTTAGTAAATTTACAAATTATAGAGATTAACAAAATATACGTAATTTTCATTGAAAATTTTCTAGTGTCTACTATTCAGTAGGGCATGTGATATACTAAGCAGAATATTACAACGATACATATAAGGATTAATAAAAGCTGGTCGAACCCATTTAAATGTAACTTAAATGTGTAGGGTGAACCTACGTAATTTTTCCTTAGTGTAAGATCGGAGCTGCTTATATGGTTTTATTTTCTGCACATGTATGTGATAAATTCTGCATAAGATTATATAAACAGGCGGAACTGAAGTGAGTGAAATGACTCACCACATGGACAGATTTTGTCGCACTTTTCAATAATAATATAGGGCTCAGGAGATGTACCAGTCTCTCTGTAAAACACTGCGTTTTTTCACCACTTCTTCAAACTGGCTACATCTGATCTTTAGATTCTCGTTTTCGCTCTTGACTCTCAGCATTTCAGCTTTCAGCTCCACGATGATGGTCTCCAAAACTTTACCGCTCTCGGTCACCGCGTTTTTTATGATCTTCTCCCATAGCAGAAGTGTACCTCTTCTTCATGCCAACTGTCGACATCTTCAAGGGTCGCCTGAGTTGTAAACTGTACGGATAACGTGTTTTGCGTAGAAAATCTACAGTTTGGTACGCACGTTTAATATTACGAACACGGTCAACATGTCTGCTTCCCCCGTGGACGAGCTGCCGCGGCTCTTTTGTGTTTCAGCAGGTGGATCAGTGCAACTGCGCCGCGCACTGGAGTGGAAGACCGATTAACTAACTAACTACCTAAACTGAAAATGCAACGACGCAAAACAGTAAAATTAATATTCTTAATGATAAAAAACAAAGTGATCTGTTTAAACGTTTGTTAGGCTTCGGGAATTTCCTTCATTGCCAGGTTGTTAATGCGCAACTAGTCGCCGAAACTGCACCGCACTCATTGCGCAATAAAGTGGGCACAGTGCAGTCTGATATTTGCAAATTATGTGTTCGTAATAGTCATATTCAACATACAGCTTCTTGTTTTCGTTATTTGGTCCTCTCCTGTTTTTCCTTCTACACTGTCGAGGACGACAGGTGTCCAATCCAATACTGCCCCTGCCAGTGTGGGGTAGAAATGCAGACTTCTCACGCGCAAGTGGTTTTTGCACGAAATATAGCGGATAATTACGTTCTACTTTGTGCCAGTTTTCAGTTCTTCCAAAAGAACAGCGAATGTGGAAAATTGAGAGTCGAGGTATGTCCACGGGGATGATATATTTAGTAAGATATGTACTTTACAGGCCAGTGGAGTTGCTGCATCCGTTGGTCTGGTATGCCGTTTGTCCCGATGCAGTGGCCCGTACTTTCCGGAAGTGGGATTGTTTACGGAATTTAGAGAGTAATCGCTGAAAAGAGCGCAAATCCTGCTGTAAAAAACACTTTATTTAGATGGGAAAACTAAATTTAGATAGAAAACTTTCCCAGTAATTGATTTGTAGTATTGTCTGCATACGTGAGGTTGTATTTTTTTCGCGTGAACTCTTGGGAAGACGCGCCTGTTTCAAGACAAGTCGCAGCGCTTCTTAAGCTAACAAGTTACATTGCTAAATGATTACATGCGCCTTTGCCTCAGGATTACGTATTGGTGTTCAATTTTAAAGTTTAGCTGTAGTGAGCTCTTTCCTATGATATATTATGGCGGGGACAATTGTAGCCTTTCAGTCCCAGCTTTCTGGGGTGATGGAAGCTGTGTTTAAAGCTGCAATGTTTGAGATCACTCGTTTGGTGGAGGACTCTTTTTTAGAAGAGGTCACCCGCTGCAGAGAGCAGGTGAAGACACTGCAAAGAAAGCTCAATTGACTGAGGCTCGAAGGAAGCAAAGAGAGTCAGGCACCAACCAGAGATGTGCCAACTGCAGGGGCACAAGAGCCGGGCAGCAGTCGTCAAGTGAGCAGACCGCGGAAGTTCAGACAGGTAAAAGTACGACAATTATATATTTGTCGTGTCACTGCTATTTATATCATCTACGACTAACCAAAAGCTGTTTTATGCAGAATCACTTGTCAAGCAGGAAGGTGAAATGTCAGAAGACGTGAACAGCCCTCAAGCAGAAGAGGAAGTCAAATGTGAAATAAAAAACTCTCCCAAAGCTGCCCCGGTAGGACAGACCAGATTGATAATACATCTTTTGTTACTGTACTATTGACATTTTTTTCCTGTGTAACAGTCCACATGTGGCCAAAATAAAAAAGTAAATAGAGGGAAAAAGTCCCCCGATCTTCAGGACGTGTCAAAGTTTGTTATGAAAAGGGACAGCAATGATGGTAAGCAAAGTATTTTGAGCTACATAAGTGATAATTGCATTACTTTTTGTTGTATAATTTGCACATGTACTTCACTCCTTCATTCACATTCCACTGTTAGTTTAGCACTCAGTTTTAACCTGTCACTGGCCTTTTTTTTTCATTCATTTGTATTATCCAGGGAGCCCAATGAAAGTACGCAGACTCTCCTTTTCATGGGTGCCCTATTTAGAAATACAGAAAAAAACAAATAACTACATAAGTCAGTCTTTAAAAATGGGTGTAGGTGTGATTATAAATCTTTGTCACCAGATTATAAAACTTTAATTTGTCAGATACTGACAGTTGGGTACTGGTAAACAAGTAATTAAATACTGTAAGTAATGCATCGTATTCCCTTATTTCCTCAAACTTGACGCAAACTTTTCCCTTTTGCTTATGTAGATGAATCCAGCATTCCTGGATCAAGCAGCCAACTGAGTGACCCTAAATGCCAACTCAACTGGGAAGCTAACTTTGAACAGAAAGGGTCTGAACAAAATGGTGAAACGGACTATTCATCTGACTCTTTGTTTCAATACCATTATGACGTGGACAACTTGAACAACTCGAGCTATGAAGATACTAATGCTACTGGCATAGACACCGAGGATGATGACCTTGTATATATGGGTCAATATGAGGACAAAGCAGATGACCCTCAAACATGTCAGACAGTTGAAAGCAAAGAAAATAATGGTGGGACCTGGTCTTCCCCTAGTGAAGACATCAACTGTTTACTAATAAATGAGGAAGGGCACCTGCAAGATCCAGACAATATAAATTCTGATCACGTGGATTCAGACCAAAATGCAAGGGATGAGTTTAACTGTGATGGTAATATGCCTTCAGATAGAACAAATGACATGCTCGGGGAAACAAATACCATCACAGATATATCTCATATGATCGAGATGTTGCAGCAACAGACTATGGAAAATGGACTACATACATGTAACTTGTGCCTTGCTACTTTCCCTGACTCAGCTACTCTGAAGGCACACAAGCAGACACACAAAGAGACAGAGAAAGGCCTTCCATATTTATGCAACCAACGTCGTAAAACATTGACCCGCAACTGTAACCTCAAAAGTCAAGGGCCACATCTCTGCGGCCACTGCGGTAAGGCATTTCCATCTTTGTTCAAGTTACAGAAACACAAATGTGAACATATGGGGGACAAGCCATATAGTTGTGCAGTTTGTGGGAACAAATTTAGTCGTCTTTGGAATCTAAAGTTGCATCAGAGAATACACACACAAGAGAAGCCTCATCATTGCTCTATGTGTGATAAAAGCTTCACTCGGGCAGACATTTTGAAGGTACACGAGCGAACGCACACAGGAGAACGGCCATACTGCTGCCTCGTCTGTGGACTCAGCTTTAAAAGGCTTGACCATCTGAAATCCCATCAGCGAAAAACACGTGCCCGATCAGTAATGTGTTATTTAAAGTGCTCTGTGTACGTTTTCTGGAGAGGATCTGCCACCTGCTTGTCTGCATGGAGAAAATTTTGCGCTGTTGGGAATTTTCCACAAAGTATGGCAGTAAACTCGTCTAGCTCCATGAAAATAAGCAGCTAGCTAATGTGGCTTAAGCCAGATTGATGAGTACCACTTTGCTTTTATAGGACTCAATTTGGAATGGCTCTTGCTGAAAGCGATTGGGACATCGCAGAACGTCATGAGAAATATTTGAATCTAATTGGTGGAAGCATCACAACAGCAGAACAAGCAGAAAAATCTAACTTTTGTTACATCCACTTGAGAGAAAAGCACAGGCATCTTCCCTGTCATCAGATGCACAAACGTTATAGCCTCTGCACATTTTTCAGAGACAAAATATTAGTATTTTTTACTAAAATAGGCTGAGGTACATCTGTCGGCATCCCCATGTTTGTTTTGATTTGCTTCGGCACTTCACATTTGGCTTCCGCCTAAACTTCAGTGGTGCTCTGTCATTGATCCACCAGCTGCTAGACGAATTTGAACCTTACAGTGAAAGTATCTCAAGATGAAATCTTGTGAGTTTGTGAACTCAAATATCGCAAGAATGCTAGGAGCTAGCGCTACCTGGCCAAATTATATATTAGATGTGTGGAGAAGTGGGTCTACTCAAGAATGCATGTTTTTCAAGGTGTTTTTCAGCATTAAAACACTTTAAATAAATTAAATGCAAGATAGATGAGTTAAATGGAATACCTTGAAGCATTGCAAGCAAAAGCAGCAAAATCTCCATGGAGACAAGCAGAATGCAAATCCACCACCAGAAAGTGTGCCTTTAATGTGGGAGGTTTTTTGCTATTTGTTTTGACTCTTTATATAATGATTTTCCATGTTTCTAAATATTTTGAATAGTGGTTGCTTTTTGTAATACATTGTTAAGTTTTTTGTGTTTGGAGTAATTGAACTAGCTTTTTACATTATTTCTTGTCAATTTATGTCAACTTTATTAAATAAACCATTTTAAAAACTAAAACAGAGTTTGTCAGATTGTCGTGTGTATTTATATTCGACTATTCTGTATTCAATAAAACAAAACGGGTTAGGTTATCTAAATGTAAGTCAAATGTACTTACAATTATTAAATACATAATTGAAATATATCAACCAAATTAAATTATTATAAAAACGTTATAAAATGTACCTGTAATACTAATGTAAACCTCATTATTCTAATAGCACAGGCGAGCGATTATTGAATTTGGTTAACAATTTCCATATATGTAGATGTAACAATGAAAAATATTGGACAGAAAAGCATTTTCAGCCAGGCCTAGACTATGGGGGGGCAGCACATGATTCCGGGAAAAACTGCGCGACCCGTTGTCAGAGAAAAAAGAAGGAAAACGCGTTTTCTCATAAATTTGAGCCTGTGGAGACACCGTACTGGAATGAAATGACGTGAGCTAAAATACAAAACACATGAAGAGAGCTATCTCGCTACGAGATATTAATATAAACGTATCATTTATAGACAGAAAGAGGCACTAGGAGCTATCTAATTCCTACGGGAACTTACTTATGGCAACAGGGCCCGTTCGACGCAATGCTATGCTATGTAATGTTTGGTAGATGCTTGTTTGGTTCACAAGGCTAAGTGAATGATCATCTTTGTGATACGTTTACGAGGGACTTTGTGTTGAGGTAGGCAAGAGAAAGGCGTGAAATAGCATCAAGCAAATGTTTATAGTTTAGACGCTCTCGTATTTATCTAGCACCACGCGTTTTTGTTATTGCACGTTTATTACCAAGGGAACCGTGTCATGGCGGACATAGACACCCTCATAGTGAGTTTCCAGACTCAGCTGTCAGACGTGATGGAGACTGTGGTGAAGACGGCCATGTACGAGGGTGACCCGGCTGGTGGAGGACGGTCTGTTACAGGAGCTGAAGGCGAAAGGGGCCAGGAGGTGGAGAGGCTGAGGGCACAGCTGCACAGAACTGAGAAACAACTCAATGTTCAAGGAGCCAAGGAAGAGCCGAGTACTGAGAAGTGTGCTGAAGACATAAAGGATGAAGAGGAAAAGCAAAAAGATCACACCGGTAAAATGCATGTGTTATGTATGTTATATATGTGTTCTAACGTGAGCTTATGACAGTGGAGTTAAGTGATGGTAACATGACATGACAATAACGCTGAATGGATTAAGTTTAATACGAATAAATAATCAGAATGGTAATTAACCTTATTCGTACCCAAGGGAAATGTTTCTTTATAGACAGGCACAGACCAGCAGAAAAATAGACATAAAAAAAAATGTAAATATCAGTAACATAAAGAAAATAAGTACATGAGCCTTTATCGACTAACCCCCAGTAAAAATAAAATACATTTTAACTGAAATTATAAAATATATAGTAACACATTTTGTATACAGTTTTCTCAGCAGCTCAGCAGTTTAATGGCGACAGGCAGGAATTATTTCTATGTCTCTCAGTGGAGCAGGGTCACAATACCAATATTGTCTTATCTCTGCATGAATGTGCAGGCCCCATCTCTAATAAATGTAATATGCTGTGACTGTTGCTGCCTGAACTGAGAAAAGGCCTACAATTTCCTGTGTTCTAGCAACCATAACATTAACCAAGTTTTTAAAATATGTATAATAGAGTCACTCAGGTGCCAGGACTCTGTAAAAGAGATGAATCTCAGAGGGGTATTTTTTTTTATAAGAGTCAATATTTCTATTAGTTAGTACATGGCACTTGTATATAAGTAATGACCATGTTATTAAATGTTATTAAACATTTGTTCTATTTCAGATTTTCTTAGCGGAGGCCATGAGGGTAGATGCCATTAACAGAAGCAACCATGCAAGTAAATCTGGGCTAATACATGAACTGGAAAAGACCGCTGCTTCTTTTAGCCCGGTTGGGCACCACAGGTGAGGTAAACAATAACATTACATTTGTGAACTTGTGCACTGCAAACTTTAAACAGATTTTACACATGCATGTATTTGGATATTTGATTAAGGTTAATGCATCAGACTCTGTAAAACTAATTGACAACATAATGAAAGAAGCAGTTGAGCCAAAGGCCTGTTCATCTTTGACTTTGGAGGAGTGGAGAGTTACTCTTGGTGAGTTTATATTATTTCTTCTGTTAATTTTAAATTATTGCATAACAAATCAACATAATTTTAATGTGTTTTAGGTGAGGTACGGCCTGATTGCCAAACAAGTGCAAGGACTGAGGTACAAGACAATAATAACGAGTTATTGAGGAACATTGTCCAACACAACATAGACCCACAAATATGTGCTACATATGTGGTTCCTTATGGACAACAGGAGACAAATGCGGCTACGCACAGTAGCAAGAATACCAACTGGCTTAAAATGGCTGCTACAGCTGAAAATGATTCTGAAGCCAAAAGTTCACAAGCAACAAAGTTGGAGTCTGATGCAAAGGTTACCCCTGGATCCCTGCAGCCAAGCTGTAATGTTTTTGGTGTAGCTATAAAACAGGAGGTCATTTGTTGATTCTGAGCAGGTGCAGACAGACACTGTAAACAAAGCAATGGCCCAACTCTGAGCACTCAACTTTGCCAAAACAACACATTGTCAGAACAGGAACTCCAAAACAAAAAAACCGCATTCTCATAAGTCTTTTGTTCAAGTTTTAAAGGCTAAAGGGAGTTCAAGTTTCAGATCAAATGCCCTCCAGCGGTCCATTAAAAGACCTTCAACCATTCAGACAAATGGCAGCACCACACCAGTCAATGTAGCACACTCACAGGGTGTAAGCCCCGCGCCTCCCCCTGTATCCCTGTCTGTTCAGAGAGCTCATTTAGGGGACAAACATGTCGTTAACCGCACCGGTGCCCCCTGGATCAACATCAAACAGTCTTCAAGTTCCCTTCACACAAACCCTTCTCTTAATTTAAACTCACACTTGGATGGTCCCAGGCCAATTTTTCGCTGTGGACAGTGCGGCAAATGCTTCCCTCATCCCAGTAACCTGAAGTCCCACCTGCTGACACACACAGGGGAGCGTCCCTTCTGCTGCGCTCTGTGTGGTCGCACTTTCACCAAATTGAGTAATCTTAAAGCCCACCGCCGCGTTCACACTGGAGAGAGGCCCTACAGCTGTGCATCCTGCGGCAAACGCTTCACTCAGAACTGCAATCTCAAGCGACATCAGAGGATTCATCTAGATGCATGACAGCGTATTTAGAGCATATCTAGAAAATGTGCTATTTTTGTGACATTGTAATACAGGTGTTTGTTTGAAGAGTTGCACGAATACATTTCCTTATATACACCCTCTGCAACAAAAATGGACTAGACAATAGACAGTTAGCAACTCTGGCCAATCATGGATTTACACTTCTACAAAACAAATCTTCTTTTGATTGGCTTTGATTTTGTTTAATCAGTAGTAAGAAAGCCTGTGTGCATATGGTCAGAAATGCTGAAAGGTAGAAAATTGTACACTGTTCAAAAACCTTTTTAACTGTGTTTTTAGATTTTTTTGGGAACATATAATGCAAATTGCCTTGAAATTGTTGGTACTTAAACTAGTTGGTTTAGGTACAGTTAAATTGTAAACACCTCATTGCAGTCAGTTGATTTTGTGTTGAGGTTGGTACAGCTTTATTTTTATGTGCAAATTATACTTTTTTTTTTTTTTTAACCAGTTTTACCATACATATGATATATCTCCCTTTTTAATACATATCAAAGACAACGTCTTGTGGTTTTTCAGTATTGAGATGTAGTTTTTGTTTCAACTTAACTCTTAAAAGGCAAAGTCAGTTTGATATGAAATGTGGTGTGTGTCTAGCTAATTTAAAAGTATGTATTCTGTGAATATTAAATTACGTTTGCCTTTACTGCCAATTCTGGTATGATCCATCAGTTAACCTGTTGCGGATGTACTCGGTTTACTGCAGTGGTTCTAAAGCCGTGGTTGAGTACCATATACAGTACACAGTTTTGTTGTCTGATTCACTAGTCAACGTTTACAACAACTGTGATGTGATAGGCTAAGCCCTGTCATTAGGTGGACAGAACTCTTTCAGACTTACCCACTAAAATGAAACAAAGGAATTACAGTAGTCATATAGTATGTTCAATGTACAGTATCAGTCAATGTGCTGTAGACTGACTTTACAGTAATATATTATTGTAAAGTGGGTGTACAGTATCACTGCACTACAGTAAAGGACAGGCATCCAACTGCCATTAAGGTCATATCTACAGCAAACTTTTTACATGCTTGACAATGCGCTTTACAGGCTTGACAATGCCTCTCAAAGTGCTAGTCAGTATTCATTCATGCTATACTTGGTGGTGGTAAGCTACTTCTGTGGCCACAGCTCTCCCGGGGTATACTGATAGAAGCGTGGCTTCCAATCTGCATCAAAACTACAAAATTATATATTTATACAACAATTATATAATAGTTTGATTATTTTATTTTCTGTTCATTTATTGATAGCCTTTTATGAACATTCTCTTGCTGTAAGACCTTTTCTTTGGGTTGACACTCTTTAGAAAGCTGATGAAAGAAAGAAATACACGTCGCATGCAACAACTGCAACAACGTCTGTGTGTTGAGATAAATAAATGTGACTATAGATGATCTCCCAGGACTGTGCCAGCTCCAATACACAGGGAACAGCATAGAGGGCGCCAGTATGACTTTGGACATTATTTATGAAAAGAGGATTTATTTCCATTTGTCTTTTCTCACACATGCACCAGTGGGGTTCATGCTGTCATTATCAATGGACAACCAGCACATCCCTCATCAGCACAGCGGGAGAAAGAGAGAAGGAAAGTGAAAGAGAGAAAGAGAATGGGGGGGATAATAATAGCCAAAATGGACCTGCTTCTGACAGAAGCACAGTGTGAAGCCGGTTTGTCCTTCAGGTCTGGTTCTGGTGTTTGGATCACATGACCTGTCTCGCTGTGTGGCTGGGTGCAGCTACAGACTTGGACAAAGTGGAAAAAAGTGACTGGACTGTAGTATTTCAAACAATTAGATCAGTGTAGCCATGATAGCGTTCAGAAGCCAGTGGATATTTTTGGGACAGTCCTGCTTTGCTTATAGAAACCCATTCACCAAAAGTAATAAAAACAGGGTTGCAAAGAATGAGATACCTGTAAAAATAAAAATATGTAATCAGCATTTGAAATAAGACACTTTACTTTTAGCTCTTCTGTAACTAGGTGGCTGGTGTTAGGCAAGGCAAGGCAAGGCAAGTTTATTTGTATAGCACAATTCGTACACAAGGTAATTCAAAGTGCTTTACAGAATAAGAAAAACATTAAAATCACACAAATCAAACATGAATAATCACAAATAATCATCATAAAATTGACATTAAAACATTAAAACAAAGAGTGCAGAATAAAAAATAAGTAAGACCCTCTCAGTCATATGCACAGATAAACAGAACCGTTTTGAGCCTGGATTTAAACATTGTCAAAGTCGAGGCCTGTCTCACATCTTCAGGAAGACTGTTCCAGGTTTTAGCTGCATAAAACTGAAACGCTGATTCCCCATGTTTAGTCCTGACTCTGGGCACCAGCAGGAGGCTGGTCCCTGAAGTCCTCAGAGTGCGAGATGGTTCATATGGCACTAACATGTCAGAGATGTACTTTGGACCTAAGCCATGAATAGACTTGTACACAAGCAGAGCTGCTTTAAAGTCTATTCTTGAGCTACAGGAAGCCAGTGCAGAGACCTGAGCACAGGACTTATGTGCTCGTACTTCCTGGTTCTGGTCAGGACCCGAGCAGCAGCGTTCTGGATGTACTGCAGCTGTCTTAAGGCCCGTTTGGAGAGGCCAGTGAGCAGGCCGTTACAGTAGTCTAACCTACTGGAGACAAATGCATGGATAAGTCTCTCTAAGTCTGGTTTGACAGTATACCTTTGATTTTTGCAATGTTTTTTAGATGGTAAAAAAGCTGCAGATGTTATTGATTTGATGTGGCTGTTAAAGTTCAAGTCTGAGTCCATTATTACCCCTAAATTTCTAGCCCGATTTGAAGGTTTTAGAGAAAGAGACTGAAGGTGACTGCTGACACTTTCTCTATGTTTCTGTGGGCCGAAGACTATGACTTCAGTCTTGTCTGAGTTTAGCTGAAGAAAGTTGTTTTGCATCCCACTCACTGATCTGTTGGATGCAGTGGCAGAGTGAATCCACTGGTCCATATTCACCTGCTGCCAGTGTGACATAGATCTGAGTGTCATCTGCATAGTTGTGGTAAAGACACATTGTTGCTGCGTATTAACTGACCTAGCTAGCGGCAGTGTACAGATTGAACAGCAGGGGTCCCAAAATTGACCCCTGGGGCACCCCACAGCTCAGGGACATTTTATCTGAGACACATTTTCCAATTTCAACAAAGAACTCCCTGTTTTCTAGATAGGACTGAACCAGTTTAGTGCTGTACCAGAGATGCCCACCCAGTCCTCTAGTCTCTGTAAGAGGATCCCATGATCCACAGTGTCAAAAGCAGCACTCAGATCTAACAGGATCAAGACTGAGACTTTGCCTGCATCAGTGTTCAGGCGGATGTCATTTGTCACCTTGATAAGAGCAGTCTCAGTGCTGTGGTGGGGTCTAAAACCCGACTGGAAAGTATCGAAAGAGTTGTTAATTTGGAGGAAGTTAATAAGCTGTTGGTAAACAACTTTTTCAAGGACTTTGCCTAAAAACGGCAGATTAGAGATTGGTCGGTAATTGTTCAATATTGTGGCATCAAGACTGCTCTTCTTTAGGAGAGGCTTGATAACTGCAGTTTTCAAAGCTCTTGGGAATGTTCCAGATTGAAGTGACATATTAACTATGCAAGCGACTGGTGACAGCAAACTGTTGAGCACAGACTTTAGAAATTTAGTGGGTAACACATCGAGGCAGCATGTAGATGAACTCAGACTGGTGACGATCTCTTGAACAGTTTTGTCAGTTACAGGTGCAAAGTTAGACTAAAACTTTTCCCACTAGGAGAATAAGTCTATAGTGACAAAAACTTCAGCTAGGATTTTTTTTAGTCCTTTTAAAATATCAGATGTTCTGCATGTGGTTTTGCCCTTCCACATACTTTAATGTCACCACAGCCAGATGCTGTGCCCGTGGACACCTGTCCCCAACTGCTGTATGACTATTCATAGGGGTGTTGTGAACGGCTCTTTGACTGACCTGTCCCCTAGGACCTGTTTTCCATGGGACTCTACCAGAGGCACAAAGCTCCCGGCAACATAGCTCCTAGGATCATTCAGATAACTGCCCCACCATGATAAGGTGAATGGAGCGTGAGACCGACAGGCGGATCGGTGCAGCGTCTGCAGTGATGCGGTCGCTGTATCGGACCGTTGTGGTAAAGAAGGAGCTGAGTCAAAAGGCGGAGCTCTCGATTTACTGGTCAATCTACATTCTTGCCCTCACCTATGGTCATGAGCTTTGGGTATTTGGGTAATGACTGAAAGACATGATCTCGGCTACAAGCAGCCGAAATGGGTTTCCTCCACAGGATGGCTGGGCGCTCTCTTAGAGATAGGGTGAAGAACTCAGTCACAAGGGAGAAGCTCGGAGTAGAGCAGCTGCTCTTCAAGAGACTCTGGAGTGACTGTGTTTCTTGCCTGGCCTGGGAACACTTCAGTGTCCTCCCGGCAGAGCTAGAGGAAGTGTGGGTGACGAGGGAAGTCTGTGCCTCCCACCTCAGACCGGTGACTCCTCGACTAGGCCCCGGATAAAGCGGAATAAAATGAATAGGGTTACTTTAACTTCAAATTATACAAATAATTTCCTGGACTACGACTTTATACTTCTTCTTGAGTAATATTATTTTGAAGTAGCAGTACCTCTGCAACAGTACCCCTGCATTTGGTACTGTATTCCACCAAAGCTATTTGGTAGTTTCACAGACCACCATCATTACATTCATGCATACACGATTATAATCTAAAACATATAGTCCTTCCACCATACTACTGTCACTACTATGATTACCTCCAACCCAGACTTGGCATTGCATTTGTACTGTCCACTTTACCACCAGATAGACATTATGAACAATGCTAGAAATGTAAATGTAAGTATCTTGAATATTTCTGATTTATTAGATGTACTTCAGAGAGACTCCAGAGAGAGTTGACCAGAGCAGCACAGGGCCAGACCACAGCCGTGTTAACAAGCACTTTGAAAAGGACCTAAGAGTCTGCAGTGTTTTTTTTGTTTTTTTTCAGCCTAATGACATGATTTGCTCTTCACTATGTTGAATGTTTTAATGAAGTACTTAATGAAGTGTATATATATATATATATATTGGGAGCTTGGAGCTGTCAAATATTATTGGGGTATGTTCTGATTAGCACTCAGGGGGGCTGTAGTCTCATTAGTGTGTGCGGGGGACTCCCTTCCCACAGAAGACCAGACACACAGTGACCATTCTCCAATCCAGCGCAGGCCCCATTTTGTCCATGTGTCAGTTAGTCCAAAGTAGAGCAGTGGTTTATCCAGAGACATACATACATTCATTAAAAACACATAGTTAATCACCCATATATATGGCAGCAAGTACCCAAAGTCCCTCCTTTTTTAATTTTCTTTTTTTTTTTTTTTAATACGTTTGATTAAATGTGAACTTAAAGGTGCACTGTAACTTTTCTCATGAGGGTCCACCACCTGAGATGTTACTGCTTGTAGTACTTTTTACTCTACAATTTTTTTTTTAGAACTGGACTGAAAAGTAAAAACATTTTTTTTATGTCCCAGTGAATTTTTTCTTGTCCCAGTCAAATAAATAAATAAGTAAATACCGGTAAATAAATGAATGAATGAATGAATGATAGTTGAAGAACTGGTGAAAGGCTGAGGGGTTTATTTTTAACATGTTTGTGATTTGAGCAAACACAAATATACACTAAAAACTTCTTTCTTTCTATTCGCGGAGCAGCAGTAGCTCAGTTGGTAGAGTGTTTGTCCACTGATCTGAAGGCTGGTGGTTCAAATTCATTCACAAAATGAAAGTGAAAAAAAAAGTTTCTGTTGAACAAACCTCAGCACAAATCTTTATCAAAATCACTACATTTGAAGATAGATAAAACCTCAAAATCTGTGCAAAACACTTTTTACTCTTTACACAAGTACATTTTTAAACAGGTATTTTTTTTTACTCTAGAATCTATACTTTTACTTAAGTAACAAAACTGAGTACTTCTTCCACCACTGCTTGAGATGTTCCACAGTATGGCATTAAACTTGGCATATCTCCATGTAGACAAGCAGGTGACATTTCCAGGCCAAGTTACAGGTACCATCTGTGGAGTGGCGAGCACACACGGAGTAACAATGCATGTTTTCATTTATATTTTAAGAACAATAGAAACAAAAAGAAGAACAATAGAAACAAATAAAAAATACATTGATGGGCAAGACTGACACGTTAGAAAGAATAAAGTACTTAAAAGTATGATTAATAGGTTGAATCTGCTAACCACACTTCTTGTTATGCTTTCGTAAATAGCCCTGCAAAATTATAAACATAAATAAATAAGTGGTTGCTCCATATAGTTGCTCCACAGTTTGTTACACAAGTGAATCACATACCAAAGTTAGTTGGCGCTATTCCTCTTTGCAGTCATGGTCATACTCATCACACAGAGCTCTTTGTAATTGTTTAAGAAAAGTTTGACCAATCAATATTTCAGTCTTGGCTTGGTTCAAACTCTTTTAATTGTCTGATTTTGCTTTGAAGTTGTGCTCTGTGTGAAATCTCCCACGCCTATGAGTGAGTTTTCAAAGTTCTAAGTGAAATTTCACATAGGCATTCAGTATATAACCACCTACTTTTCTATAGAGAGGCCAATTTACAGGTCAGATCTGTGGAGAAACAAGCCCAATCACTGCAAGGATGCATGTTTTTCAATGTATTTTGTTTGCAATTAAAACATCTGTAATTGACTAAATGCAATATAATTATATTTAATGCCATACAGTGGAACATTCCATACAAAGCAATAATCCCCGACCCTCATTACCAGAAATGTTACACATTGCACCTTTAAAGAGCCCATATTATGATATTTTCTGATCTATGTTCTGTTAATGTTGTTTCCTCATCAAAAACATACCTGAAGTTGTGTTTCGTTTCATTCACACATGTTTAACACACAAACCCTGCATATTAAGGCTGTGTTCATCTCTCAAACAGAAAATACTCTGTTCCACCTTGTGATGTCATGTGGTAATACAGGAAGTGCTCTGCTGTGTTTTTCTCCATACATCTTCACTGGAGTCATTTGGATCATTTTAGCCCTGGAATTGCCAATTTCTACTGAACAAGAACAAAGGTAAAAGGAGCTCTTAACTTGAAAACTACCACTTCATGACATCACAAGGTGGAACAAAGCATTTTGAGCTTTGCAGATGTAGACAGCCTAATAATGCAGGATTACTCAACCACGTGTGAATGAAACAAAGCACAACTGCATATATGTTTTTGATAAGGTAAAAGCATTATAACATAGCTTAAAGCTCACATGAGTCAGTTTTGCATAATACAGGATCTTTAACAATTAGGCTAGAGTAATTATGACTACATGGCACTTCATTGACTCCTGTGGTGTAATATTGCCGCTTTGGAGATTTTACCTTTCTATGCTGCACAGAGATGTTGCAAAGTGCCATCTGACTTGTCATTTTGCCTAGTTTAGCCAAAGGCGCCAGTCCACCCACGCTCCCAAAACACACAGCTCCTGTCACTGCAGTAATCAGGCCGCTTTTGTTATTCTGTTAAAACACCGACTCTGCCTCTCGCTGTCAAAAGTGGGGGAAGTCACAGTGTCTGCATGTAGTTGACTTCTGCTCTGGTTATATACAACAAATCCAGATGGTGAAAAGCAGCTTCTTGGGGATATTATTTGGTTTAAACTCACATGTGATAATCTATGCAAACCGTGTTTAATATAGTGTACAGAGGCAGAGTAAGAAGCTGGTTGGTTTGATGCCTGGGTCAACTGACAACAATGTCCAGGGGTGCATGTTCTTTCTCTGTTGATGTGCTCTTCTGTAAATTGTGTAACTCTAAAACTGTAGGAGTGAATGGAGAATGTCAGTGTTTTTTAGTGAATGCCCATACCCCGAAAAGTAATCAACCCACCTAGAACCCATAGTTGTACACAAGCAAAGCTGGACTGAAGACTATTATATATATTTTTGCAATCATTGATTCTCATGTTTCGACATATTTGCAGAAAATGAACCTTGCAAAGAGTACTATTGTCACCCAAATTGTTACTAATACACAACACAAACTATAAAGACTACTGCTTTGTGAGATTTTTAACAATTGTAAACTCTTCGCCTTAACAACTAAGCAAAACGTGACTACTCTTCTAAGAACTTTGAAGATTGCCACTGATCCCACTTCACTTCTTTGAACATAAATTAAATGCATTATTTGGTAACTCTCCCTTAAATTCACAATTGGGTTTAAGCAGCCTATCTTCTCAGACACCTATCAAATCATTGCTTGACATTAGGTCTTCAATCAGCTCTAAGAATGCCCCAAATCCCCAGTCTGCCATCTGAACAAGCCTTGGGTTAGGTCTTAGAGTGGCACAGGAGAAGTGTTGCGTAAACCATCATTACTTTGAACAGACCTCTTTATAAGTCAATACGCTGAAATAAAATGGGCCCTCAGACTGAACAAGGAGAGATAAAACAGCTTCAAAAGAAATGACAAGTTAAAAGAATGAAGATCACTTGGTTGCTTTATTCTCCCGTAACCATACACCATCTCTGTATTGTTACCTACGCAAATTATGGTGTGATAGTATTTCTTCAGTAGTTACCTGAATGCAGCTACTTGACAGCAATACACTGACTTACCATTGTGTATAATAGAGCTCAGGATTGAACATCGGAAACTTTAGATGTGCCAGAGATCCATATCAACGCATTGGCTAGAACAATATGTATTAAAAAGTACACTAAAGAGCCATGAAATAACCTGGCTCTGCTGGGTCGCTACTAATCAGATGTGCAGCTCCAAATTCAGGGCCCTGGGTACGTATAGTCTCGGTGAGCTCGCACTACAAGTCCGTAATGTACAAATGCACATTACAGACTTTGTGAGGGGCCCATCCCTGCACTGGGACCTAGGTAAACAGTACCCTTTACCCCGCCAGTCCAGTGCCCCCTGTTACGCACTCAAATCGCTTTATATCAAGGAACCACTGACCCATTCACACACACACACATTCATACATTGTGCACACAGACACTGCGGGTGAGGTGGGTTAAGTGTCTTGCCCAAGGACACAACACCAGTATTCATTTGTGGGAGCTGGATAAACTTAATATGATATGCAGCTCTATTGTAACAAACTTAGATCTTGTAAACGTGTGAAAAATCCTTAGCTCCCATTAGGTGTCAGTGTTGCACCACAAAAATCACACATCAGCTGGGTTATTTGTGCAGGATTTTCTGATAGAGATGTGTGCATATTATGTAGGTAATTTGAACTTTTATAATGCCATAGAACATCCAACATCCCAGCGTCATTCTCTGCATTGTACATACCTATTTCACCTTTTTTTAAACTTACTGATTTTCTGCTAATTCACAATACATACCTTCTGGATACTGACAGAGAACAGGCACTGTATGAAGGGGACATGGTTCTTTCTTCACTTTCTCTCTCCTTTGGTGAAGTGAATCTCCCAGAATCCCTTTCTTCTATTCACACAATAGATCAGAGAGAGTGAAAGAATCTCCAGATGGGGCAGAAGTCAAACTATACTAAGATGGGTTGAAGCTCAAGCCAGTTTTAGCACTCAGGCTGCTATAAAACAATTTGTAGAGACATATTTTAAAATACTGTTTTCACAACTTTCTAAATTACCCCCATTATTTTTGCCATAATCCCTCCCTCTCTCTCCTCTCTTTCTTACTATTGTTCAAGCCTCTCTCCCCCTCTTTCTTTCTCTCTCTCTCTCCTTTCTTTTTCTCATTACTGTTCAAGCCTCTCTCCCCCTCTTTCTCACTACTGTTCAAGCCTCTCTCCCCCCTCTTTCTTTCTCTCTCTCTCTCCTCTCTCTTTCTCATTACTGTTCTTTCCTCTCTCACTCTCTCTCTTTCTCACTACTGTTCAAGTCTCCCTCTCTCCTTTCTCTTTCTCATTACTGTTCAAGGCTCTCTCACTCTCTCTCTTTCTCACTACTGTTCAAGCCTCTCACTCTCTCTCTCCTCTCTCTTTCTCATTACTGTTCAAGCCTCTCTCACTCTCTCTCTCGCTATTGTTCAATCCTCTCTCTCTCTCTCCTCTCTCTTTCTCATTACTGTTCAAGGCTCTCACTCTCTCTCTCCTCTCTCTCTCATTACTGTTCAAGCCTCTCTCACTCTCTCTCTCGCTATTGTTCAATCTCTCTCTCTCTCTCTCTCTCTCTTTCTCATTACTGTTCAAGGCTCTCTCTCACTCTCTCTCTTTTCTCACTACTGTTCAAGCCTCTCACTCTCTCTCTCCTCTCTCTTTCTCATTACTGTTCAAGCCTCTCTCACTCTCGCTATTGTTCAATCCTCTCTCTCTCTCTCCTCTCTCTTTCTCATTACTGTTCAAGCCTCTCTCACTCTCTCTCTTTCTCACTACTGTTAAAGCCTCTCTTTCTCACTACTGTTCAATCCTCTCTCTCTCTCTCTTTCTCACTACTGTTCAAGCCTCTCACTCTCTCTCTCTCTCTTTCTCACTACTGTTCAAGCCTCTCACTCTCTCTCTGCTCTCTCTTTCTCACTACTGTTCAAGCCTCTCTCCCTCTCTCTCTCTCTCTCCTTTCTCTTTACTGTTCAAGCCTCTCTCTCTCTCTCTCTCCTTTCTCTTTCTCATTACTTTTCAAGCCTCTCTCTCTTTCTCACTACTGTTCAAGCCTCTCTCTCTCTCATTACTGTTCAAACCTCTCTCACTCTCTCACTTTCTCACTACTGTTCAAGCCCCCCCCTCTCTCTCTCTCTCTCCTTTCTCTTTCTCATTACTTTTCAAGCCTCTCTCTCTTTCTCATTGCTGTTCAAGCCTCTCTCTCCCCCCTCTTTCTTTCTTTCTTTCTTTCTCTCTCTCTCCTCTCTCTTTCTCATTGCTGTTCAAGCCTCTCTCTCCCCCCTCTTTCTTTCTCTCTCTCTCCTCTCTCTTTCTCATTGCTGTTCAAGCCTCTCTCTCCCCCCTCTTTCTTTCTTTCTTTCTCTCTCTCTCTCTCTCGTTCTCATTACTGTTCAAGCCTCTCTCTCTCTCTCTCTTTCTCACTACTGTTCAAGCCTCTCTCTCTCTCCTATCTCTTTCTCACTGCTGTTCAAGCCTCCCTCTCTCCCCCTCTCTCTTGCCCCCTCGCTCTCTTTCTCCCTTGCTTTTTCTCCCTCCCCCTCTCTCTCTCCCTCTATATCCCTCCTTCCCTTTTTTCTTTCCCCCCTGCATCTCTCTCTCTCTCTCTCTATCCCTTCCTCCCTTTTTCTCCCTCCTCCCTCCCTCTTTCTCTTACCAAAAACCTATTAAGATGGCTTGTTGTCGGAAGCCCAGGCTACATTTCCTGTGGCTCACTATAAGCTCGCTGCTGCTGCTATCTGGACAAACTATTGACGGAGCGCTCCTCTGTCTGTCGAGGTACTGAGGGAGGGAGATAGAATGAGGGGGACAGGCGGGATTAGCTGAATCACATTTTATTCCATTACCTCTTTGCTAGACACACCCAAATGCCCACATACACACACAGCCGCATGTCATATAGTTTGGACAGAGCCTGCAAAAATTTCTAGCTGAAGTGTAAAAAAAAAAATAAAAAAATAAAAAAAGGTTTAATTGCATTTGGTCCTGGGAGCGCTGTGAATCCAAGGAGGAAATGGATTTAAAAAAGTGTATCCCAGTATGTCCTGTGCTCTGACGCCACTGTCTTCTGCAGCAGCTTAGCAGTATAATATTTAATAACCCCAGAGTAAACACTGCAAGGAATTGCCCTATAAATAATTGAATGGGAAATGTATAAATTATTTTGCCTCTTAATCTACTCCAGTGCACTTCCCTGGCAGCTCCCAGAAGTGACGCTCATCCCTTTGGACAATACTGGCAGTTGGCTTTTTCGCCTCATGGGGGCGCTCTGGTTATTCCGTAGAAACATGCATCCATCTCGACTAAAAAAAGAGAGAGAGAGGAGAAAAGTAAAATAATGAAATAAAAGGGTTATTCACAAAAAAATAGTCGATGCTTCTAAGAAATGGGCCTAACCCGCTATTAAAATCCTGTTTTTTGAAAAGAGTACTTTTGTTATCATTGCTGTCTCAGATTTTGGGGCTGGTTCAGGAAATGAGAGAAAGGTTTAGTGCAGCTGCAACCTGTGCTGGCTCTGTTCACAATGTCAGTCACGATAACATCACATTCTTTCATTAAAATGAATAAGATGCCTATCTTATCTATATCTAAAAGTATAAGGCTATCTATGTATTTATTTATTCATCTATCTTTTGGAGGTGATAAAGATGATGGCAGCCTTTTCTCTGCCAGTTAGTCCCAGGGCAGCTGTGGGTATAGTAGCAGCTTTCCTCCACCAGTTTTGGATGAAATAACTTTTATCTATTATTTCTCTTGCATTGTATTGCACACAAGATTCTAATGAAACAAGTAATGTGTTTCTACAGACCTATAAAGAGACCGAAGTTATTTTGGGGACTGATATAGATAATCATAATCTAGATGGCCTGTATTTGACCCGCCATGTTTTTATGCCTTGCCCTTTCTCTGACTTGCCCTGCCTCATCTGTCTTTCCTCTTGAGCACAATTAACAACTGTTTGCTAATGAGAATGACTGGGAGCTCGTTCTTCATTAAGTCATTAACATTTAATTGTCCCGTGCTACACCTCATAACCATCATGCTCTTCCAGTTTCATCACTTACCAGTTTCGTATGGCAGCGTCACTATTTAAAGCAGGATTAGTGTAAGTTTGACATGAATGTTGCAAGGAAATGCACATTACTTGTTTTTTTTAAATATATGATGTCATGTTACATGCTATATTATGTCAAATCGGTGTTATAGAACAAACTATATCTGCAAAAATATCGTTCAACAATCTGACAGTTTTGCAGTCTGGGCTGATGCAATTTGTGAGTTCTCCAAATCGAAAATACTGGTGTATGTTCGGTTTCCAGCTGTTTCACCACCTTTCCACAAAATAGTGTAACCGTAGTTAAACATAAAGAAACACTGAAATAGATCTGGAAACACATCTTACTTGACATGTGGATCTTGGAACTCATCTTTTTCAGTCCTTTTGGAAATTCACTGTTTGGGGTGGTCACATTAGGTGCTTCGTTGGAGTGATTGTGCCTTCTTATTTGGCTCTTTCTGTTGCAATTCTAGCTGAGTTACTAAAAGAGAGAGTGTAATTTATTGTCTAACTTGATAATTGTAACATGCTTTTATAAAGTAGATTAGCCAAACCAGGTGAAATGTTAATGAGAAGCATCCTCATTACTGATTGATCATTTCAGTTGCCCTTTGAACTATATAAACCTTCCCTTAAATGTATCTTTTAAAAACTACTTTTTGCTCGTAACCCTGTTTATATCGCCTCTTCCTGTCCCACGGTGGTGCTATAAATTGCTGTATTCCTGAACAGTGGAGGATGTAGGCGATGTTTGGTTGAGTGGCAGGGAGTTTGAGCTGAGGCAGGCCTGTTCCTCCCTCCCTCCATCAGTCACCAGAGCAGTGGAGCAGGGACAGTGGCCAGACGCAACCTGGATGTAAATGAACCAGGGAGAAGAAGAAGAAGTAGTATAAGGAGCTACAGATACTGGGAGGGGCCAAAAAGAATGAAAGGAGAGAAAGAAAGGAGAAGAATGAGCAGTCACCCAACACAGTCATCAAACCCCTCCCATCCATCATCTGTCGCGGCCCAAAGTACATCGCTTCATCAGCATTGTGTGAGCGTCTGTGTGTGTTTGGTGTTGTTTTTTAGGTGCGTGTGGGTCTGATTGTGTTACATTCACAGTAGGTAAACGTTTGCCCAAGTTTGCTCAGTTAGACACTAAATGAGGATTACAGTAGATTTGAATGCAGAGGCGGGTAGTCAGTTTCATTTACTCAACTAGTTTAATTCATTCATTTTTTGAAGTAAAAACGTACCACAAAATCAGCTTTAAGACACTGTAGTTTTATTTAAAGCTGAGTCGTCTATTTTTACAGTAGAACAGTAAGCAAAATTTGAGTAAAAGTTTTCATTACTCTTTCCCCTGTGAGTATGTGTGTTTTTATGTGTGTATTTTAGTTTTTGTATGAACTTGTTAAAAAAAATAAACCTCTCAGCCTTTTCAGCAGGTCAACAGTAATTCAGTCAGTGAAGTAAAAGTAAAAAGTATCAGTGTTAAAATGTATGTAAGTAAAATACAGAAACCTAAAATTTACAGTACTTTACTACTTTTACTTTGTTACGTTCCACCACTGAACACTACTTTAAACTTCTGTTTGAGTAATATTATTTTGAAGTAATGGTATCATTTCATTGATGATTAAACCGGGGCTAGAAGAAAGGCTTTTTGTGCTGGTCCAAATCCAGATTAACCAATCTACAAAAAAACTGCAAACATATAAACAGAGAAACCAAATGAGAAATATAGCAGGTTGTTATTTAGTACTGAGGTTAATAAATGGATTTAATCGAAATCACAATTCACAATGAGGTACTACAAATGTTCGTAAAGGGTTATCTATCCACCTATATGGGCCACGAATCATTTTACAGTGCTATTACAAGATATATTCTCTTAAACGGCCCATATTATGCTATTATCTGATGTTATAATGTTGTTTCCTCATCAAAACATACCTGGAGTTGTGTTTTGTTTTTATTCACACCTGGCACTAGAATCATTTGGATGATTTCAGCCCTGGAATTACCAATCTATACTAAACAAAAGGTAAAGGGTAGCTGTCAAAAACTACTGAACACTACAACTACATGACGTGACAAAGTGGAACAGAGCATTTAGAGCTTTGGAGATGTAGACAAACATAATAACAAAAATTATAAAGGGTTAAAGCGTCAAACATGTGCAAATGAAACAAAACACAACTCCAGATGTGTTTTTGATGAGGTATCAACATTATAACATGGCTAAAGAAGAGTTCATTTTGCATATTATAGGACCTTTAAATGTTCTTATTGGAGTGAAGTTCTACTATCAAGTCTAAACTCATTTCGGTGACATTTTGCTTCGAACAACCCAGTAATCCACATAAGCCTGAATATATCCACTGAACATATTTACTGTGATTAAAGAGAACTGTTTATCATCACAAATGCTTCACTGGTCCAAATGATGATATTAGGCTGACATTTAGATGGAGCGAGCTGAGCCACGCTAAATATTTTAAACCTTCATGACATTCACATACAACCCACAGTTCGCCAAAGTTAACCTGTTTGTTGGTGCAGCCGCGTCCTTGTGCTCTCCCGTCTGCCTCCCTAAGCCCAGTGCTTACGTTTAGGACTGCATTGCTAATCGAGCTTTAGTGGCGCAGATCTAATTGTGCAGAAAGAAATCAGGACCAGGAGAATTAGCCCAAGCTTTTAGTACTTCTTTATTATTCAGGACAAATGCTAAGGCTGCGTGTAGATACTTTAAAGGTACACTATGTGAGGTTTTCTGGTTGATGGTCAGCTATCTGCTTGTCTCAATGGAGATGTTACTGCTTTGCTTGAAATGTTCCACAGCAGGGCGTTAAATGTATTTATATCCATGAAAATAAGCAGGTAATGCCAGCATGTCAAGGTACAGGTGTGGAGAGGAAACTGCACTCACTGTAAGAATGCATCATCTGGAGGGTTTTTATTAGCAATAACTGAATTATGTGATTGAATAAGTGCAAGAGAGATATATGTTTAACTGTGGTGCATTTATGGCAAATAACATATCCATGGGACAAACTGATGCTAGACGCTCCACCAGAAAAGTTACATAGTGTGCCTTTGATTAAAATGTTGCTTGGTACCAGTGGAGACAGGACGACAGCGCTACCTGCAGTCTGACTTCTTCAGGACAGTCTCCCAGGTGTGTGAGAGTAAAAAGGCCCCCTCATCCCGGTTTAAAGTCCCGTGATGTTTTTTGTCCTCTGTCCCAATGATGTTTGCTCCGTCCCAGTCCATAATGTTGTTCTCTCTTCTCTCTATTCAGAAATGGCCAATCTGAGTTGCTCTTATTCTGAGAAAGACCGCTCGTGAGCAGTAGAAACTGTCAGGTATGAAAACAAACTAAACCTTGATCTGGAAAAGGGAAACTATTAAAATAAATGATCAGAAGACTCGATGAACCTCATTAGACTATAATGCGGCAGTGTTCAAAGCCATTTTCAAATTTTACAAGAAAAAAAATCTCTACATCACATAAATCAAATTAAATCTTTATTTTATGCTCTGTTAATTAAACTACAATCTTAAAATCCACCAAAAATACTATAATATATAATACTGTACTTGCCTAAAATAATTTCCCAAATGTTCCTGTGCAGTGATCTGTCTCTACATCAATAATTAATAACGTCCTCAGATGCCAAGTCGTGTAACGTGCTGAAGAAAGCTGATTGATGGCTGTTGTTCTTGTGTGATGCAACCATTACTATGTCTACACATTCATTACCTTTTACCCAAAATATCATTGACAAGTTACATTCTTTCAGAAAATATAACTCACAAATCAAAGTGAAAAAGTCATATTTAGACATTTAAATTCAAATGTAATCATCTCCAAAAATATCTTGGGAGACATTGATGCTGCTAGACTCCAACAACAAAACATATTGGAATGGGTCTGATGTGCCAAATTCACATTTCCACTGAGAAATATCTGTTATATTATCGCTATTGGAATACTAGGGCTAGGTGATATGACAAAAAAATACATCATAATTATTGAACTGATAGAGCACAATTTTATATTTTATTTTGTCTTTAAAAACTAATGAATAGTAAGTTCCCAAACATAAAGAATACAAATGTTTAAGTCATTTAACGTAAAATATAGTCACAGTTCTTCCTCCAGTCTGAACTCTGCTCCAAACTACATGACGGAGGATTGACTGTAGATGCCTTAGATAAAATGAGCAAAACACTAGAAATGTCAAAATCAGTAAAAAAAAAAAAAATGCTTCAAGTAATTATAAATCTGTTAACTACATTGCAAATTGTCAATATTGCATTTTCCTTATATTTTTATACCTTTGCTTTACCTGATTTTTTTAAAACATCGATTTGCAGTGGTCCAAAGTTATTCCTCACTTACCTTTTGCATTCCAATCATTCTAATTATTTGCTGTGGTGAGTTTATAAGCGCATTTCACAATCTTGTTGAGCTGAATTTACCATGACAGTAAAGTTAGCAACCATTACCATGCTGGCAGCGCACTTCCTGGTTATCGGACAATATAACGCTTTATAATTAGATGCAGCCAGAACACAGAGGTCTTACTTTTTACCTCAAGAGTCGATTATGCAATATATCTGTTTTGAGGAGAGACAATTTTTGCATTAGACAGATCATACTGCTAACCATAAAGAGGTTTCGAATAGGGCCAGGGAGATGTTGCTAGATTACTCAAACATGCATGGATGGCATTTAAAACCTCTTCAGGCATGTTTCTGATGAGGGAATGTTATAGCATGGTAGAAACCTCCAAAAAGTTAATTATAGCCCCGCTTTAAAACAAATCTATTCTGCAAAACCGATCAAAATTCATTCCAAGTATATGCTGGCAAGTGCTCATGTACCCCTGATTTCAAGGTTTCAAGGTTTTGCAAAGTTTCCCCAAAATTAGTTGTCTTTTTCTTCTTCTTCTTCTTCCTTACTGCCTGAAGTGAACAAAGCTCCATACGTCCACACTCCTATCCTCTCCATCTCTCTATCCTCTCTCTAAGCAGAAGGACAAATGGTGATGCCCGCTGTATCGAACACCAAACTTCTCCTCCCTCTCGTCTGCCTCTGTACTAATGAGCAGCGCTGGCTCTATTGACCTACTTGTGGACTTAAAGGAAATCCAATCACAAATGCCTCGGGATGCTTTTCTTCCCACTTTGGGAGATTAAAAGATTCAATTCTCCCTGCCTATCCGCGCTCATCACCATCATTTCTCCATTCTTCTCATTCGCGGTGCACCCCAACTTTTCAAGCATCCTTTCGTCTTTTTTTTTTTGTCTTTTGCCATTCAGAGAAGGTGATTGCGGTCATGCACATAATTACCAACCAGATAGGGACAAAATTGAGGTGACGTTTGATCAAGGCTGCTTTGGAAAGGACAAGCAATCCTGTACACCCAAAAAACAACATCCCTTCGACAAATGACAATACAGTCTCGGAAAAATGGTGTGTTTTTATGATCCAAATCTTGACAGACCCCATGCTGTGCTGGAAATGGCAGCGGGGTGCAGTGGAGGTACTGTTTGCTTCGCCTACGAGCCACTGGGTTTGTTTAGCTCCATGCATACTGCGCGGTAATAGACTGCACTGACCCGAGCACAGGAGGAGGGCCACTAACAAACAGAAAACACAAGTGCGCAGCAGGGATTGTCATATTTAGATGATATATACAGTCAACATAGTTCACATGGTGCGATAAGTTCAACGTGTGTGAACCATTAAAAGATGCTTGATGCTTTCTATTTGAGCAGGCATGGTTAGCATTCACATTGTAGAATTTGATAAGGTCATAAGTTCAGAGAGCATGGACCGATGGAATTCTAGGCGAGATTTACAGTTTTTGAAAGAAATACCCAAAACGTACGATGTATAAATGTTGAACCTTATCTTTATTTGGTTTTGCGTAGGCGCCACAGACTTGCCGTATTAATCTTATGGCTTCAAGTTCTTTCAACTAACATCAATAATGTTTTTTAGCTTGGATAATAGCAACATTTTATGAAGCTACTGTGAAAAAACAAACAAACAAAAAAATTTAAATTAAACGTTGTTTATTTTTACTGACAGAGAAAACTTTGTCAGCTTTTGTGTCAAGTAGATAGACCCAGTAATTAGAGATGTGGTTTTCAGATTACAGATGTGATGATGTCATACTCCCGGATGAGGGGCAAGAGACAGTTTTTCCTATTGATTACTTTGTACTTTGCCATGAAATATCTAAAAGGTAAACTCACAAATGTTGAACCTGATCATTTCTTTTAGTGACTAGACCCGAGAACTCACTGTACTACAACACAAATCTGCATCTTAACTATATACATTTTAGCTGCCCCCACTTGTATTACATAGTATCGGCTTATAGAATCATGTGATCATCCGTGGTCATCTGAAACCCAGCAATTGTCTATATCTATCTATCTATCTATCTATCTATCTATCTATCTATCTATCTATCTATCTATATCTATATCTATATCTATATCTATATATATATATATATCTATATATATATATATCTATATATATATATATATATATATATATATATCTATATATCTATATATATATATATATAATATATATATATACATATACATACATACAAGGCCATATCAAATATTTAATGTGTCCCATTGAAGGTCTAGTGATTCAGTCTAACTTGTAATAATAATGCAGATTTGAAGTATTCACTGTATTGGCGAACAGTCTATGGCCCTTAATTGACCCTCTTTATCTGTGTCTTTATATGTGGCCCTTAAAGTTTGGACACCCCTGCTTTAGAAGAAGGATTGGAGTAAGACATTAAATTTTTATTCTAAGCATCAATTTATTCTTCATCTGTCAATGTTGGTCAAGCTTTTTGAAAGATTTTTCAGAATGCTCCATGAGTTGGAGTTGGTTTTCAAACAGTTATGAAAATTGGGTGAAGAAACTTTTTATTTGTCCATATCTAAACAATAATCAATGCAGGGCAGGACCAATCTAGCTCCTCTACCCCCGTAGTAGTAGCAGTATAAATTCTAGTGATCATCCTTACCTGTGCTGAAATACTAATTGACTGACCTAAATGCAAACTGTACTTGGGTAAGGGCATTCACCTTCACCAGTATCTGCGTGTGTTTACTCCATTGCTCTGGGCCCACTGCTCGACAGTGTCAGTAGTGGGACCATTTGTTTACTGGTGTAAAGGTAACAACTACGTTTGAAACCCTTTCTATAATGTATAATACGAGATACTGGCCTACATTTCTTGATAAGTTCCATGCCTATTTTATTATTGAAGTGAATTAAATGTTGGTCAATGTGCATTTAACTTTATTTGATTTTTTGTACACTGAAGTTTAATGTCAATGGTAAACTTTGAATTTCAAGCTGAGAATGAAAACAAAACTAACTTGCTTAAAAATACCGGTAAACACACAAATGAGCAACAGAGAGGAATCAGTAGGACATCCGGGGCTCCCTGTAGGGGGCGACACTCCCCACTGTGGGCTGTTTGACCTCAGCACCTCCTGGTTCCTTCTGGGGCTGGTCGCCTTGAACATAGTAACGAAGCCCAAAGGTATCCCGCTGATCAACAACACTCAAGAGGTGCTATGTTTGTTCATTTTATTTTCATGCACAGAGAGATGTCTCACCTCAAAGAAAAAGTGAATTATTTGAGGATAATCAGAAAAAGATATTTCAAAAGGGGATGTCAAAATGTGGTTAATTGATAATTGTGATAATGCAGACAAAAGTACAAACAAAAGTAAGTCATTTCAGTTAACTCTATATTTACTTTTTGCGAGAATAAAGTGTTTTTTATATGACAGTTTGCCTGGAATATTCCACAGCATGGCATTAAATCTACCTGTACAGCTGTTTCCGTTGATAAACTTTTTTTTTTTTTTACTGTGAGCAGAGTCACGTCCTCGTAGATCTGACCTGCAACTTTGGTGGTATCACTGGCTTGTGTCCATGCCATTCTTTGAGACATTCTTGCATGGCGAAGCAATAACATCTCTGTGGAGTCGAGCAAGTGGTAGAAATGATACATTGTACCTATAAATAATTTAGGCCAATATGGTGCCCAGACCTTGACTAGGATCTTTTCATTGGACCACACACATGACCATATGTTACAATGACATTTCCTCAAACTAATCTGTATGAGCGCTGACCTATAGAGCTGTTAAGTGATGTTATTACTTCCGGGTCCAACCAGAAACATCACAGCTGATGTCATGCTTTAGGAAGGTATTTGTCTCTTGTTTGATGAATAAGGAACACAAAAAAAAGCGAATGTTCAACTGCTCGTCATTAGTAATGCTAGCCTAGTCAATTGCGATCTGTTTTTAACATGAGATGTGTTGTTGCTAAAAAGGAAATTGTAGGCATGTTCATTGTTTTCAGCTGATGGACCCGGGAGTGACATCACAGTTAACAACTCTTAACATTTGAGCCATGTGGGGACTGTTGCCATGGCAATATGCAGCATCATTGGGTTACATGAGCATAAGTGTGTCAGGAAGTTTCAAAAATATTTATTCATTTAATTTTATTTATTAGTTTATTTGAATAGGGACAATGCACATTAATCAACATTTCTGTAAATGCACCAGTATTAGCTATACAGCAAGTTTCCAACTGCAGTCCCTATGGCAAGATGTAAAGTGCCACCACACATAAAATACAAAGTTAGTATAAATAGTTTGGTTAAAATGTTCTAAAAGTTAGTGCAGGTAAGCAGGAAATTTGTAAAACACTGTGACAAAGACAGACAAAATCTACAGACAACACAGAACAGATGAGGTCGGCAGGCAGCACATGGCAGCACAATTTCACATTTGGTGATCACAGGCTTCATTCAGAAAATATTCAATGGGTTCAAATGATGATCAAGATTCCAAAGGTTTTTCTCCAATTTAGAATATTTCAAAGCCAGTATTTATGTATCGTAATGTTCCTTGTTTCCCTTGGTACAACTGTAGACATTATTGATATCAACTCTCCCTGACTGAAGACATTTTGCAGTTTGTTTTCACCCATTTTCAGCACCAACACCACTGAAAAAGTCTTCAAACCAATACCCCCTATACAATAGCTAAACCTGAGGGTGAAATACACTACCAGTCAAAAGTTTGGACATACCCTCTCATTCAATGTTTTAATTTTTTTATTTTTACAACTTCCTACATTTTATATACAAACAGAAGACATCAGATATATGAAGCAAGATATATGGGATTATGTAGTAAAGAAAAAAGTGACTAACTAAAAAAAAAAAAAAAAGCATTGAATAACATGGTGTGCCCAAACGTTTGACTGGTAGTGTATGTACATTTATTAATCAATTTACCCCTATACATTAACAGTGCTGTACCTATTTATTATTTTTTTGCTGTACCTATTCTTACTATTCTTAAAGCATGAAAACAGAACTAGTTCATTTAAAACAGTTTACAGTGATGTCTAGGGAGGTGTTCCGGGCATGTCCCACTGGGAGGAGGCCCCGAGAAAGGACACGCTGGAGGAACTATGTCTCTTGACTGGCCTGGGAACACCTTGGGGTCCCACCAGAAGAGCTGGAGGATGTGTCTGGGGTGAGGGAAGTCTGAGAGTTCCTGCTTAGACTGCTGCCCTCGCAACTCAGCCCTGGGTAAGCAGAAGAAAATGGATGGATGCAGTGATCCAAAATTATTGCTCATTTTGCATCTTACGCATACCGAGCATCCTAATTATTCACCACAATGAGTTTATAAGTGCTTTTCACAAAATTCAGCAACCATAGTGGAATTTTGCCATCATGGTAATGCTGACAACAACTAGCAAGCTAAATCACACTTCCTGATACATAATTAGATGTAGAGGGCATGCACGGACCTCAAGAGCTACTGGGTGAATTCAAATTTTACTATAAAAAATCTGTACAGGGTCTTTAATTTGTAGCCTCACAATGACTGAAGCAATATAACAATGGAAAAATATTTGGTTTCTGGACTCATAAAAAGAAAAAAAAAAAACAAAGAATTCAGGTCTTTCAAAGAAGAAGAAAGACACACAAGTTTTATTTCCTTGTTCAAAGCTTGCAGTGGACCCACTTATTTTGAAAGCTCAAAGTGAAGAACAGCCTATGAAAGTCAAAGCTGTGTGTGTCTGGACCATTTTGACAAGAGACCGTTGTTAAATTAGTGGCAGGAGACAGCAACTTGTATAAGATTTATGTCAAACATCTACTACATGCTGTCAGCTTTTGATTTGAAGGAAAAGGAGTGAAATACAATAGACCGTCTTGTCTTTGATTCATTTTTACTGACACAAGCAAAGCCGCCTAGCTCTCAGTCCACTGTGCTGTGCTAATACAAAGACCCTCTTGGTGAGTTTGAAATGTTACTTTTTTGTAATAAAATAAAAATACAATATAAACTTTCCACATTTCAAATATTTAAGTATGTGATTTAATGTGTTGAGACGGTACAATGGGAGGGTACACTGTTATGTCCGTTTATGAGCCTGAAGAAAAGCATACATTGTTACTGTGATTGGGGTTGCCTCTCCACAGATCTGATTCAAAACTTAGCCTGCTTGTCTCCATGGAGATAGATTTTTTTTAATGCAGGGGTGTCCAAACTTTTCTCATTAAAAGCCACATATAAAAACACAGACAAAGCTGGTCGCCAGTACAGTGAATACTTCAAATCTGTGTTATTATTACAGCTTAGACAGAACCACTAGACCTTTATTCATGCTTACATCCTCAATGAGACACATTAAATATTTGATATGGCCGTGTTAAAGTAGATTTTCAGAAATGTACAGTAAAAAGTACTGTTTAAGGTAATATGGGCCAATTCACCTGGATGCTAAAGGGCCAAGAAAAATTGGTCTGAGGGCCACATTTGGCCCCCGGGCCATAGTTTGGGCATGCCTGGTTTAATGCCATATTGTGGGATATTACGGCAGGTGATGGTGACTCTTCACTAAAATTTACATTGCGCACCACATGGCAGCACTTACATTAGGGCTGCTGTTCTCTTTTTCTTGTATCTTTGACTTGCAGAAATGACGGGAATGCCATTGTGCATTTGTTACAGGTCTTATAAATATAGTCTAACCACAGGGACACACATGGGACCAGTTCTATTTTTCAGCAGTAAACAGAAAATCAATATGACCAAGTGCCTAAATGGTCTCCCGTGCTAATGGGTTGTTTGTGAGTGTGTGTCACTGCAGACAGAGCGGACTCAATGTGTGTGGTCATAGGTCTATTACATGTGAGAGACTTAGCATCAAGCTGTCACAACTGGAAGTTAATTTAAGCATCAATGTTTGTCATTCTAATACTGGCTTATGAAGTGTGATTCTATATTTCTTGACTAAATAATAAACATATACATTTGGAGAATGGGGAGAAGGACGGCTGTGGTAGCATAGTTTGAGAGTTAATTGGTTGAGGGGCAGATGGTTAGGAATGCAGGGTGTGTGACAAGGAAATGTGCAGTCTTCCTGTTTGAATTCTCTCACATTACCTCCGTTGACTGATAAGGTTAATTATTTTTGTCGTAGGTAAAATTTGTCTTCTGTATTTGGTGCTGGGGCAATCTTTCAGGACCAGCGGATGACAGCACTGGAGCCCCTGGGAACCCATCTCCAGATTATAACCCCGGGATGTCAATTAGGATATATGTATTTTGAGGATTAGCCTACTGTGGCACTCAAAGAAACAGAGAAAAGAAAAGAAACAAATAAATAAATAAATAAATACAATGTTGACCCTACATTCATTTAAAATATTATGTTGAATGAATATATATAATAAATTGGTCATTATGAAATAAAAAAAAATGCTTTGCTTTGGATCAAGATATGAAGGGAAAGGGAAACAGATAGCAGAGTAAACTTTTCATTCATTATATGTATATTATATATATATATATATATATATATATATATATGTATATATATATATATATATATATATATATGTATATATATATATATTATATATATATATGTATATTATATATATATATATATATATATATATATTATATATATATATATATATATATATATATGTATATTATATATATATATATATATATATATATATATATATATATATATATATATATATATATATATATATATATATATATATATATATATATATATATATATTATATATATATATATATAATATATATATATATATATATATAGTGATGGTGGAAACCTGAGTACCTAGAAAAGTCCCACACAGACACTGGTAGAACATGCAGACTCCACACAGCAAGGCTCCATCTGGCACAGGACCGTCTTACTCTTGCCATTTGATAGTAATGACACTATGGCTGTGACAAGAGACACAAAAACAGCGATCCACAGATGTTACACTCTGTTACCTGCCCTTTAAAAAGGCTTTATGCGGAAGGCCTCACATATGGCTCAGTGCTGCAGACCAGCTGGTCAGCAGTCCAGTTTGATTTAAGCCTTTAGTATATATATATATATATGTATATATATATATATATATGCATACAAATTATATATTATATATTATATTAATAGTACTGGGTTTATTTCATGTCCATATGTTTTTCTTAATATTACTTGGACATGGCAGAAATAATATCTGGAAAAAAATATCTTGGTTTTTACATCAGTTCAGTGTGTTTTATTCAAAAAGAGACGAGAAGAAAAGCACAATAAAACAGGAAGTAGGCCAGTGCTGAGTTTTACAAAAATATACCTCAGTCCAAAGCCAATCCAGTTTTTTTTTCTATAGAACATTTAAATACAACTTCATCTGCCTAAAATTCTTCAAGTCAACACAAACAAATCAACCAACCTAAGTCATTAAGGAAAATGCCATCATTTATTTTAAAGGGTGTAATTATAACTATTGTGCAGTTTAGGCCCTTGTTAGCGGATAGACAACAGTTATAGAATTACCTCTACGTATATGAACTGGGAGGTAAAATTACAAACTTCATCTAAATGACAAAACTAGAAAAAAACCCCACAAATTTTTAGAAAGTCTTATTATGTTTAGTGTTTAGTGAAATTCGTAGTCTAACCTGTCTAACACACAGTGGCACTGGCTGTGAGCCTATACAGGACTCACAGAGGCACAGATGGTGCAGAGACAGAGGAGCAGATCATGGGGATTCTCAGATGCAGGTATATTTATATCCGGGTAACAACACACACCCCTCAGACTGGAGGCTATCCTGGTCTTCTCTGTTAAATAATGCAGCTTCTTTGAGATCTAAGGGACCAGGGAAAAGAAGTGTCACTGTATATGTCTATGTGAGTGTTGGACTTTATAACAACCTATTGCGTAGTTCAGATGACGTCACACTTCTATAGACCAATAATATTCAATAGAGGTGGGGGACAAGTAAAATGGATATAGTTAAAAGCATTTTTTGACTTTAGCTACTAATAGAAATGATCAGATTCAACATTTGTGAATTTAATAATAAAAGTAATAATAATAATAATGCATTGGATTTATATAGCGCCTTTCAAGACAAAGCGCTATATTCGATTATTTATTCACTCCACACTTGGTAGGGTAAGAACTGTTATAGCCACAGCTGCCCTGAGGTAGACTGATGCAAGCAAAACTGCCTCCGACCACCACCAACACTCACACACCACATTCATACGAGGAAATGGAGTTGAAGTGCCTTGCCTAAGGACACAACAATAGTTTTTTGCCACTGGCCCCCCACTGTGGCACCTCTGACAAGCCCGTTTGACCTTTTGAAGTACACTGCAATCAATAGGGAAGTCTGGCTCTTGGCACTATGACATCAAATTAGACTCTGAAAACTACCAATTCTAAGTCTATCACCACACATGTAGAAATCTATGTAGTTATCCATAGTCATTTTATCTTCTTGACACGCCTTCGTAGTAGGGGTAAGTGTTTTTGAAGTCTTACCCCCGACAAACTCACAAAAGCCTCTTGTGTCCAATTAGGCCCTGTGTCTGAGCAGTCACATGGTTTCCTCTCTGGGCATCTCGATTTTTCCTTCATCAGTCCACCGCGCCAGTCCACTTTTATGTACCCACCCCCACTGTCGCCAAGCAGGAAAATGTGGAAGTTACAAGAAAATGTGCTCTTTTTGAAGCAATAGCCGTGCCAACGCAAACTGTTCGACCGGTGACACCCATGCAAATGAGATAGATTTTCCTGCTAAGTTGTACTGTGAAAAGCAGTATGCTCACATGATAGAGAAATAATTATGTCTAGGTCTTCATTATTATGGAGTTAAGGTAAAAATGTGTGAAGCAATTTTAAATGATGTACATGCAGTATTTTATGTAGTGTTCCTTCAATGAATGCTTCAATTATCACCCAGCCAACTTCCTGGAATGTTGAGATATTTTCACTTTTTTAATTAGGACATTTGTGAAAAGATAGAAGATAGAAAAACATGTAAAAGGCAAGACTTAAAACATGGTGGTAGTATTTGCACTTACATATTGATAACATTGCAATCGTAATTTTGTCGTAATTGTGGGATACATGTTGTCTTATCTCAATAGTAATAGAAGAAGTAGAAGTAGTAGTAGTAGTAGTAGTATCAATTGGTGGTTTTTATAGTCTAGAACAGGGATGTCCAAACTATGGCCTGGGGGCCAAATGCGGCCCTCAGACCAGTTTTTATTGGCCCTCAGACATCCTGCTGAATCGGCCCAATTGATCATAAGCAGTACTTTGAACAGCAAATTAAACTATTTCTACCACTACAACCTCAAACATCTCATTGCATTGTGATACAGAATAAATGTGTTTCAAGTCTTACACAGCGGCTCTGTCAAAGCTGTGTTTAAAGCAACACACTGCATTGATCACCAGTCTGTCCCTCCACTTCGAATATGTTTTGAGATGTGGCCCTCGATAAAAAAAAAAAAAGTTGGGCACCTCTGGTCAAAAAATGTGATACTCCCAGATGGGGGCAAGTTGCACTTTGTTATGAAATATCTGAAAAGTTAATTCACAAATGTTAAACCTGATCATTTCTAGACCAAAGAACTCACTGTATGATAAATCTGTATTAAATATTATAGACCTATAGAATGTTGTGATGTCATCTGAAATCCAGCAATACTGATTTATAGGCAACACTTTTTGACGGCTTATTATCATTCGAAAACAGGATATTTTGTTTTAAATTGTTAACTGCTATGACAATGGTCATTCTGAAACCCATGGATAAAGATGATTGTAACATGTTGTTCCAGTGTGCAGATTTGTGATGTATTTCTTCATCTATAGCATATTACACATACAATTTCAACAGTGTTCAAACTAGCTGTGTGCAGTCACAAGCAGGTGAATGAACAACAAGCAGGACATAGTATTCCTCCAGTCTCCAACATCGATAGTGCCTTCACTGTTTGCCAGCTGACCACACACCTCACACCGGAGCTCACGTCTCCTCCCAAGGTGCACTGGGGCAGTCCTGACCTTGGTAAGAGCAAGGCCAGACACAGACACATATACACACATATACACACACACAGGCACACACCACTGCACACTGACAAGCCACCTGCTCTGGTATCATTGCTCCAAGTCAAGGTGGAAAGTAACAAGACCATATTTATAGATCGTTGGGAGAAAATGGCAAAAAATGTTGTTGTTTCTTTCTGGCTTTTGGATTTTCTCATTTCTGGCTTAGGACCAGGCTTACTATTTTAAAGAGAAATTAATTTATTCATGATATTATTTGTACAAACATAACTTAATTTGTAAAAAAAAAAACAACGTATCAAATTTTAAATAATATGTGTAATATTAGTTGCAATGAATATAATTAGTATAGTGGTAATAACTGCATAAATCTATATCTTAAACACATGCTTTCCTAAAGAGGAGGATATTCTATTTTATTTTGTCTCGAAAATGCTAAATTTGCTGAAAACAAGGTCACATTACCGCATGCATGAAACTACTGCACATTGCATGAGGTTTGTGAAGGTGTATTGTGTTGTTTTGTAAATTTATGGAGAATTGTTGTGTGCGAGCGTGGGTGATGTAAGCTTGTGGGTGGAGGTTCAAATAAGGCCCAGAAGAGATCGCTAAATTACTGAAACACGCACAAATGCCATCTAAAACCTCTTTAAGCATGAGATAGATGAGGGAACGTTATAACATGGTAGAAAGCTCCAAAAAGTCGACTTTGTATAATACCCCCTCTTTAAAGAGTGCGGGGTTGTCTGTCCACAGAGCTGATCTGTCGCTTGACCTGGTGGTGTCACCTGCTTGCTTTACATTTAATGCTAAACTCTGAAACATTCCGGCAAAACAAGAACATCTCCAAAGAGAAAAGCAGAAAGCTAACACTAACTTCCACAATACATAATATAATAACAATAACTGAAACTGTAAATTAAATTGGATAGTTTTTAAATCCATCTGCACACAAACATCAGATTTCTGTTATATCAGATAAACAGATTTAGTTGAAGTGAACATCAAAATCGCTAATTGGCAGTAAAAGTTTGTGAATGTTGCCCAAAGACTTTTGCATAGTTACAGGTGCTAAACATTTCGTGCTGGATTTGTTCGTTCTTATATTTGTGAATTATGTAAACAGAGACAATGTGTAAATGTGTGAAGGGAGGATCCTGACAAACAGATGTTCATCAGCATTTCAGAGTGAAGCTGCGAAGCCATTACAGCACATTACGAGACACTGTCATTATGTACAGGGCTCATGAACAGACAGAGAAGGCACTATAGGAAACATATTCAGAGAATTATACTGTACAGTGGTTTCAAAAGCAAACTTATAATGGCACACTGTCTATAGAACACAATTTAAAAGTTGGAAAATGTAAGAAGTAAGGCAAAGATGATTGCAAAGTTGTGAGGTGTGATAAGATATACAAGTTTATGTTCAGGGCCTGTACCTGATTTCAAACCATGAGTCAGGTACATTTTAGTTTGAACTTTTAGCCCCACCACTCCTTTCTGACAGAATGATATTGCACCAAGACACATACACAACTGTCTGGGATAGCGTCGTGTAGTTGGTTTCCCATAATTCTTAGAACCCATGTGTCTGATTGGATGAAAAAAGGAGACCCTGTCAGGAGCTTGTTAGTTATTTCCCAAGAAAATGCTTTGAGAAATGAACAGATTTTTTTTATTTTTTTTATTCTTTACCGTATAATGCATGATCTAAAAAGCATTTACCTTGACAAGAATAATTACAGTCAGGCACAGGCCCTTTAAAATACATGGATACGATGTGATATTAGCAGCATAAATGTGACTTTTGACAAACTTGACTGGTATACTTTAAGCTCCACCATTTAAAACGTCAAGCTGGAAATCTGTCATGGGTTTCTAGACATACAAAAGCACATACTATGTGTATCTAGTTTGCTATTAAAGCTTAAACCAGAGACAGCTTACAACATTTGTCTGAGGTGAAACATGCTAAATTTACCATTTCATGGTTTTCATTATTGCAGAAATTATGACCTGAGAGCAGTAGAGTTAAAAATAGGTCACCTGTGACATTTACAGTGTCATGTGTTTCGACCACAGGTTCATTATCATACTTTTTATATGAACCACTTAAACCATATTTTTTAGTCTTGTTTGGCCTCTAAAAAAGCTATGACACAACATTCCTTCCTAATGTGTTTAAAGTATTATTCAAAAATCGACTTTTTACAGCTTTTAACCATGTTATAGTTGTTTCCCCTCAACATTTACTCACCCAAAGCTGTACTTTGATTTGTGCATGTTTGAGCAATTTTTTATCGCTTATTTTCAAGACGCCATATTGCGGATAAACCCCTGTTTTCACTGCCACCGGCATACGCCCACTGCTTTGTACTTACTTCGTTCCTCTGTAATCTGTGGAGGATTTGGTAGTGCTGCATAGCCATTTTGGTTCAAATGAAAAAAAAATGCACTGCTCACTAGCGTGACCTGCAGCTATCCATTGGAGGTGCCTACGCTTTGCTGTGATGCTGGTTATGGTGACGTCAGCTCCGTCTGGGCACCACAGTTTCCTAACGTGGAAGTCAGCGGACTCATTTCTTTTATGAATATTGCTTTAAAATGCGCAAATTATGACATAATGCCCCACCGGTGTCATAGATTATAACTATAGAGCAAACACAAGCACAATAGGTCTTCTTTAATAGAGATGTTACTCAATATAAAAGTTTGTCAATTTAGTGCCAACTGAAGTTCTTCAAACTCACAAATGGAACGGGTTGAGTTAACATTATGATCTTTTGAACCTACAGACTCGCCTCATAGTTCACTTGTGCATTTCGTGAGTAAAATTAACTAACTTCTTTGAGTGGGATCCAGTTAATCTTGCCAAATGACCTCATACCAAAAGGAGAGATTTCCTCCATGAGAGCACACTTGAGCTGACACAGTGAGAACTCCAGACTGACCTACTGTCTCTCTCTGAAGCTCACTCTGACCTTAACTCAGACCCCAATTAAGACTGAAGCTAACCAATGCGCTCACTGCACATCACATCCAAATGGAGAGACATCTTCAGCCAGACTCTGTCCATGGGCATAATTATCCTACATTTACATATGCCAAAGAAGATTTATAGACCCTGCACATTTAAAGATAAGACGAACACACAAACTTCAAGATGGGGTACCCAATTTTCAAACTGTGAAAGGAGGACTAGTTCCCAGCTCACAAACTCTTTGTAAATCCTGTCACTAGTATTAGCATAGATCCATATTTGGACACATGCTTAACTTCAAAAGACAAAGCAAAGCAGAGATGGATCACCAATGTGCAGGCAATTAGCTCTCATCTCAGTGTTAAAGTAATGCACACATTTTTTTTTTCTTTATTATTATTATTATTATTATTATTATTATTATTATTATTATTATATTATTATTTTTTTTTTTTTTTTTTTTTTTTATCTGGGTTTGCAAGCTTTATTATTATTATTTTTATTTTTTAGAATTAGGTGAAGGCATTTGGTTTTGTAACAGTATTCTTTCACCATTTAAATGTAGTAAATTACAAAAATAAAGTTGAGTACCACAGTTTTCACAAGCAACTACCTGGTTTGTGTCTTGTCTAGATAAGGTGCAGCGACTGACTACATTAGTATTCAAGAATGATAACATAATTACTGCACATATGTGAGACTAAATTACCCAGTGAGTTCAGTTAAGAAGGACGTCAACTCACTTTTCAAACTCCGTACAATGGAGTAGTGTAGTAGTGGCTTGGAAAGAGCAGCAGATTTCCTTGATTTAAAGTTAGAGCTGTGGATATGGGAGACAAAAGCTCAGTAGTTAGAGCCTTGGTGAACCTAGTTAAAGGTTGGCAGTTTAAACCCCAGTCAGACATACACATACTGTTGTTGTGTCCTTAGGCAAGACACCACACACCTTGCCTCTGTATGTTAGTGGTGTGTGTGAATGGTTGGTGGTGAAATGAGTAATGCATTGTAAAGGAATTTGAGTATCATGAAAAGCACTATTTCATTTTTCGTTTTATTTTTTTGTTTAATTCATTTAAGATATGTATAAAATAATGTTATAAAAAATATGTAAAGGAGCAGAAAGAAAAACACAACTGTGATATCTGTCCTATAAGAATATACAGTTGTTAGTATACATTATGCCAGTGCTTTTTCATTTAGTTCATGGCCATCTACAAAAAAAACAACAAAAAAAACCAAAAAAACAAAACCCAAAAAACCTCAGGCCCTCACCAAGGTTCCAAGCACAGTGCATGAGGTCCATTGAGCACTTGTGTTATTGTTGAAAAGGCGCCATATGGACTGCACCTTTATACTTCTATTGGACTTCGGAGATGTCATTCATGCTTCTACATTCTTTGTTCATTTCTGTGACAGATTGTGTTTTTTTTTTTCCCCCTTGTCCATTCTTTCCTGTTCGTGCTGCACTGACCTCCTCCTCGCTTCCTTTTTTCTCTCTCCCAGCACTGGTCTAATTCAGCGCTGGACCCTGTGGTTAGCTGTGGTATGGTTTTTATGATCACCCTCTGAGTACACAGTGACCTTGGACATTATTCACACACAATAGATGGAGCTGTCGACACCGGGGGAGCACCGCGGCTGCTGTGGGCTGTGTGCGAGGCAGTAAGAGTGAGTATACCAATTTAAAACGTGAGCAAGGTGGAAAAAATATCAACTAGCGAGCGCTTTTTTTCTTTTGTGGTGGGCTAATAACCGTAAGTGTGAGCGGGCGTGTGAAAGATGACACCGGGGGAACCCTTTTTGCTTTTCACATAACACACAGGGCAAATGACCCACGAAAGTAAACTAACCACACACAAGAGCATGAAAACAAGCTATTCAACCAAATATACTGAGCCATTCAAATACAGTCCTATAATAACTTCCTTTGGTGGAAAAATCTTTTGAAGAGTTAAGAGTTGTTTGGTGAATGTTCTCTAAGGAGTCAACGTGAAACTAATGTGTTTGGAAAAACGTATAAATAAAATAGGCCCAAGTAATGGAGAGTTTCAATAATCTGCAGAGCTATAATTGCTACATGATCTTTAAACCACAGTATAAACCATGTATAAAGAACGACTAAGGGAGTGTGACTTCACCTATAACGTCTATAACTGAGATGTCTGATGTTTTTCCTGGGATCCTCCAGTTTGGGGGTCACTACCCCGAGTGCTCCGATGACCACGGGCACCACTGAGGCCTTCACCTTCCAGGCCTTCTCCAGCTCTTCTTTGAGCCCCTGGTATTTCTCTAGTTTCTCATGCTCCTTTTACCTGCTGTTCCCATGGCTTGGTACTGCAATGTCCACCACAACGGCTTTGCTCTGTTGTTTATCCACCACCACTATGTCCGGTTTGTTCGCTATCACCATTCTGTCAGTCTGTATCTGGAAGTCCCACAGGATCTTGGCTCGATCATTCTACACGACCTTTGGAGGTGTTTCCCACCTTGACCTGGGGGTGTCCAGTCCGTACTCCGCACAGTACGAGTATGTTTCTGTACACTATGCCCGCCACTTGGTTATGCCGCTCCATGTATGCTTTCATGTACGTTTTCATACACTATTTAAAAAGACACATATGTTGAATAAGTGAGAAAAGGATTTTTTAGACAAATGTTATTACTTTTTTCAAAGTCAGAAGTTTACATACAGTAATATTACCATGACTTTAAACAATTAGGGGAAACCCAGATGATGATGTCATGTCTTTGGAAGCTTCTGATTTTATTAACAATATTTGAATTAACTAGAGACACACCTGTGGATGTATTTGAAGGCACACCTGAAACACATTGCTTCTTTGTGTAACATCATGGAAAAGTCAAAAGGAATCAGCCAAGACATCAGGAAAAGAATTGTGGACTTGCACAAGCCTGGTTCATCCTTGGGTGCAACGTTCATCTGTTCAAACAAATATATGCAAGGTAAACGTGTCCAGCCATCATACCGCTCAGGAAGGAGCTGGATTCTGTGTCCCAGAGATGACTGTGCTTTGGTCCAAAATATGCAAATCAACCCAAGGACAAAAACAAAAGACCTTGTGATGGTGAAGATGCCGGCTGAAGTGGGTAAGAGTGCCATTTTCTATAGAAAAATGAGTGCAGTACAGGTCTTCCAAATGAACAATGACCTGCAGCATACTGCCAAACTGGTTACAAAGTGGCTTAACAATAACAAAGTTGATGTTTTGGAGTGGCCATCAAAAAACCCTGATCTCAGTCCTATTGATCATTTATGGGCAGACCTGAAAAGGCATGTGCGAGTATGGCGGCCTACACCAGTTCTGTCAGGAGGAATGGGCCAATATTCCTGCCAATTATTGTGAGAAGGAAGGCTTGGGGAAGGATATCTAACATTTCATGGTAGACTGTGAGAGAGAAAAAAAAAAAAAAAAAAGCATACGTATCTTTTTAAATACTGTATATAAACTTCTGGTTTCAACTGTACATATTTAAGTATATAACTATATATACATACATATACAGAAATACCAAGGGGCTCAAAAGAAGAACTGGAGAAGGGTTGAGAAAGTGAAGGCATCAGTGGTGCCCGTGGTCATTGGAGCACTCAGGGCAGTGACCCCCAAACTGGAGCAGTGGCTACAGTAGATCCCAGGAAAAACATCAGACATCTCAGTCCAGAAAAAGCGCATTACCAGGAACAGCAAAGATACTGTGCAGAACCCTCAAGCTCCCAGGACCCGAGCGTGGAAAAAGATAATGCTGTAAACTATATTCGATTGAACATGGACAACAATAGAAATAGAAATAAGGCAATCATTTGATGCCCTTAACCTGCTGCCCCACTGTCCAGTTACCAAACGTTTCTCTATATTATATGTGATAAACAGAACTCGTTCATGTTAAATGATTTGCATTAGTCCAAAAGTATTGCTCTACCTAATGCATCCAGGGCATTCTAAATATTCACTGAGTTTAATAGCAATTTCACAACTTTCAGAGAGCAATGTGGCATGTTAACAGTGCAATTATTGATTATCAGACAAAAAAACAAACACTTAAGTCCAGTGAAGTGCATCTGGTCTTCTGATAATTTATTTTACTTTAATTTCTTTTTTCAGACCAAGGTTTAGTTTGTTTTCATACCTGACAGTTTGGACTGCTTGCGGTCTCAGAGTGAGCAGTCAAAACTGTCAAGTATGAAAACAAACAAACAAAAGTCTTGGTCTGGGAAAAAAAATCTATTAAAATAAATGAAACACTTAATTACAAGCAGTCAGTACACAGCAGACCTATTTTTACCTTATACAATATGCATGTAATGGTGCAAGACAAATCTAGCTCAAATACATGGAAAGATATCGGGTACAGGACCCTTAATTATGCTACAAAAATAAATATTTGCTTATGTAAGTCTGTTTTTGTCCAATTGTTCTGTCACTGTTATCATTACACTGTTAGCATCAGCATGAAGTCATCTGTCCACCTCCGCTCTGCTCCATTCACTCACTGCACTCACTGCTAACTCCATTCAGTCAAGTGTCAGGCTTTGTGGTGGTGAGGTAGCTCTCCAGTCCATTTATTCAGTGAGAAATGACTCACCTAAGTATATGTGTAAAGTTTGTAGTACTTTTGAAATGGTCCTGACATGCTTGTGTAGGCCTCAGAGTGGATGAGTGCTTCAGTAGTTGCCGTCAGGTGCCTCAGTGACAGTACACGTCAACTAAGACTGTAACAGGTGAAAGATACCGAGTGAAGCATAGGGCGAGGAAGGCAAAAGATGTGAAGTAATAAAAACTGAATTCAATCACACGTTTTTACTGCTTAAAAATACACTGTAATTTATACGATTGAGTCAACACAAAAGTGCAATATGAACACACCATGCAACTTTTCTGGCTACCTGTTAGTACGAGCGCTTGGCTTGGTCAGATCTGTGGAGACATGACCCTGCTCCCATGTTTTTCAATGATGGTCTTTTCAATACAACTCTAATTGCATGAAAATGTTTAGTACATAAACGACTAACTGAGATAATAAATAACTAAAAGGCACATTGATGTTAAAAACTACAAGAACAATAATGAAAGAATAATGGAAAAGTTTGGAAAATGTACTTTAGCAGAGGGTCATGTTAATCGCATTTTACTCCCCCTTACACTCGACTTCTTGCTCTGACAAAGAGTCTCTTGTTTAAAGTGGCCGTTAGCCATTATGAACGAGCGCCATTTCCAAAACCAGAACATCCATGATAAAATGAAAAGCCAGTGCCCATGTTTACTTGTCATTTAGGATCCCCTGCTGTGTTGTGAGCCTTTCAAGCTTTGTTTATTGTTAAGCCTGACACAACTTCAACAATTACCCGCTTTTCTATCCAATATACCAATCTTGTTTGCTTCAGTCATTCGTGCCATTTCTCTGAAGTGTAAGTGTAAACAAGCACAGAGATTGTCGTCCCCCCAAAACCATCAATCATCAACGCTCCCTCAACTTTTTAACTGCCTTCAGGTAACAATCAACAACAGATTTCAAAGCACAAAATAGGGACAGCAAGCTTTAAAAGGTTGTATGAGGTTGTATTCGTTTCGTAACAATATTAATTACATTTCAACAAAGTGAGAACATATATCCCACTCATACAAGGAAGTCATATAAAGATGTAATCAATAGAGATGCTGGTACATGGTAAATGGTCATGTTTTTACATAGCGGTTTTCTGCTTTCTAGACACTCAAAGCGCTTTACATCAAGGAACTACTCACCCATTCACACGCACATTCACACACACATCCATACACATATTCATACACCAGTGTTCGCAGACACTGAGGGCGAGGGGTTTAAGTGTCTAGCCCAACTACACAGCGACAACATTTATCTGTGGGCTGGAGTCACACCGCCAACCTGTGGGTCACTGGATCTGACCTCTCAACCAGTGATGTTTATATTGAGAGCGGGATTTGAACTGCCAACCTTCGGATCAGTGGATAAACGCTGAGCTACTGTCGCCCATTCTGTTCTATTACTACACTATGAGCTAAAAAAATATATTTATTTATACATTTTTACCTTTTTACGCAATCTTAGATCATCAAGTAGAAAAAACTGACACCAAAACATGTAACCAACATTAATTTATCATACATAATTACAGCACTGACATGACACCACAGTCATTTATATTAGTCATATGCTTGATTGCAACAGCATTTAATGAAAAGTTTTATCAGAAAACTTCCAGATCTCTCCGCTGTGTAAATGTTGTGTCACTTTAGGTAATGTATGCACTCACGGGAAGCTCTCATTTTGATGACTCCATCCCCATAGACTTGTATTAGCATATGGTACAGCAGAGGAAGTCCCACATCAAAGCTCCATATTTGGTAAAAATCTGACTTGCACGCCGGCAAACATCTTCAGAATCTACAAAGCGTAAACAACAAAAAATAAACTTTGATCTATATGGCTTCCAGGAATTACCGCTTAAGTGCTGCCATGTAATCACACACTGAACACTACCTTTGCCTTCACTTTCAATTAAAACTTGAGTCGCGTATGTTTTCTGTTTAAGTCAACCTGCAGGTGCTTATTATTTTTAGTTTGTCATTACAAGGAGACAAAGTCAATCACGTTACATTTGCAGAGCACTGAAAAAGCATTTTGGAATTAGGAGGTTTTTATTTTTTTGATAACTTTTAGACCCACCCCTACAAAAGTGGTTTAAAAGCCTAATTAGAAAGTAGCAGTTTAAACTTTTGCTATTTGGTCAGTGATGCTAGTAGCAACCAATTAGAAGTTTGGGAATCACGACCTAAACTACTACACACTCCAAAGGAAAGAACAAAGAAGTCCATATTTTTAAGCTGAACTATAGCAAACAAGAAACAAGTCACTGTCTGATTGTTTGAGATGAAAAAAAAAAAAAAATCTCCAGTCTCCAAGACAACCAGGTACGAGGAGCAGTCAAACCATGCAGCTTTCGTGAGGCTCTTTTGGGAGGCAGAGAAGGAGGTGAGAGGGAGATGCTTGGAAGGCCCCCGCAGAGGTTTTGATGCGCCATTTTCTTTGTCTTTCTTTACCTTTTAAATGGTTCCCTGAGCAGTTCCATAGCTGTAACTTAAAATAGAGGGGAAAAAAAACATCCACTTATCCAGACAAGAGGTGAGGTAAAGTGGTTAGAAGCACCCTGCCTATAGCACATTTCAATCAGGAGAGAAAGTTTGTGACTTGAGCACACATGCAAAGATGAGGAAGTACTTATACTTAAACATACTCAGAGTGCATGCTGATTTGAAAGTTCTGGTTTAAAAAGGCATCAAACAAGGTTTAAATTGGCCTGGCCCCTGTCTTCTGAAACGGGGAGAATGGAGTTTCTGTTATGGGTATTCATAAAATCATTAATATAGAACTGTGTGACTCATACACAACTACTATGTAACATCTAGGCCTACAGTTTATGTATATATGTATGTATGTATGTATGTATGTATGTCACAAGCAAATTTGTGATGCCGCAGTTTAGTATAGAAGATAAAAGTAATTTGAATATACTATACCCAAAATACATTAGCTAAGTTGACCTTCAAGTCATCTTTAAGTTAGGTAATCAAAATACATGAAATATTAAAACTCCAATAGGTCTTTGTTCTGCTTAATGGCAGGACTGGCCAGATGGGATCAACAGATCATGCGTCAAGGCTTTGAGGCCTTTGAGGCAAGTAGCCCTGAGGACAAAAGTGTCCCTTGTCTGTGCCCTGCTGCTCGGGCATCACAGTCAGCCTCCAGCGGGAGCCAGGTGAACTCTAGAGACACCACAGGAAAGCTCTCTCTCTCTTCTAAGTCTTTCTGCACATTCAGCTGTATTTGGTGTAAAAAGTGTATGCAGCATTTAAGATGTCCTTTGCTAACTTCATGCATGGTCTCCACGGATACGAAAAAACAAACAAACAAACAAACAGCTACATTCTCACAATTCACACAGTCCTTAAAGCAGAACTAAGTAACTTTAGCGGTAGCACTCCCCCAGATCACTTGTGAGAATGCACTGTCAAACACTCCACGCTCCCCACCTCCCCCCTGCTCAACTGTGCACTCACATTTGTTTTCACAAAGCTGGTAAACACTATATGCAACAAAACGTCCCAGGTGGGTAATGTTATTTTACTTTATCTTATACATAAGCCTCTTGTAAATATATTGTGTACGTGCACTGTGAGGTTTGACACAGGACGGTGTGTAGATGTGGTTTGGGTTTGCCAAAGTTTGTAACTATGACCAGAAGGCAAAGTTGTTGAAAGTAAATACAGCCTCGGGCTGAATTTACATCGGGGCTAAAATTGCTTCTTGCTACATTTACAGACTGACTAACAATCCTGATTGCCAACAATGAACATAGCTGGTAAAACATATAACATTACTGCATACAGATGAAACATCAGTCAGTTACAGAAGTAACCTTGACGTGACAAGCCGTTTGATCACAGACAAATACTTTATCCCGTTTGACATTTGTTTACGCATTGACAACAAGTGACACTAGCTACAGATATTCTGCATGTAGATGTAACACTGGACATATATTCTGTAGTGAACTGTGGACAGCGCCGGTAAGGGGTGTGTCACTCTCTCAGTTGCCTGTGTGTATATTAAAGTGGCGTGAAGCAATTTACTTCAAGAACGAGAACAGACTCCCGACAGTTGACTGCGAGTCATGGCAACCAAGTTGCAGGTCTGTTTTTTTCTGCTCAAGGACAGCTGGGGGAGCCAGCCACCCCCAAAATCACCTTTGTAACCACCGAGGGATATTAAATAAGTTAAAAATGTTACTTACTTCTGCTTTAACTTAAGTCTTTTGCATTGCACAACCATCATAAATACTAGTCTGTGTGCCAGTTAGTCAACCTCAAGAACAGTGATCATGACCATGGCAACCACATACAAGTTATGCCAGTCTCTCTTTTTATTCAGTCTTAATCTCCTTCTTGTCAGCTCCTGTGTGTTTACCCGTATTACTCTGATGCTTTATACCATATTCATTTATTCACTTGCTCCTTGGCAGGCCTGGAGGAGCTCAGATGGGGTTATGCGTTGGCCATTTTCTCTGCATCCAACAATCGCCATGCCAACGGTGAGTTCATTTAGCTCATCTCCCTTTTTTCCTCTCCACCTGGACCTCCCCACCTCTTCCTGTTTATGTGAATTATTAAACCCTGCAAGCCTGTGATTGTAATTTGACAAATATTAACACATGCTCATAAACAAAAGGCCAGGTCACAGTGGTGCACTACACACTCTGTTATCTCCGGTTGAGGTTTTATGCGCGTGGCCTAATATTTAGATTAGAAATTATGGTGAAGACACGGGGGCCGGTGCGTGCGGGGAGATGTGATTATGCAGTGAGATATGAATGCAGTGCAGCCATCCCTTACATGAACAGATGAACCGCTGAGAAGAAAGCAGCAAGCAACCAAAGCAACCGAGTGCCATTTTGTTTTACACATTTTTTCCCGGGTCATTTGAATGTTCTCTGAAAAAACGAAACAAATAAAAAACACTCAATATTAAAAAAGGTAAATAGGTTTTGATTGACATTGTTGTAACTGTGAAAAATGCATGGTACAAATAGAATTATCAAGTGTCTTATGTGTTTTCCGCAATCGTACAGTACTTAAGTGAAAAAAATAGATATCGGTACTTTACTCAAGTACATTTGAATGTGGATACTTTTGACTTTTGCTTCACTACATTTGAGAGCAGGTATCTGTACTTTCTACTCCACTGCATTTTTGAACAGGACTGAAAAGTAAAAGTATTTTCATTATTGTTTGAGACCTGCTTCAAAGGCTGTGGGGTTTATTTTTAACTCATAATTTGAGCAAACAAAAATATACAGATAATAACAGCCAGAAAAGAAAGGATTGATTCAGCTGTTTCTATTGAAGCCATTTGAAGCCTTATAAGACCTCAAAATCTGCGTGACATACTTTTACTTTTTACTCTTTAAGTACATTTTTAAACAAGTACTTTCCTACTTTTACTTAAGTTTTTTTCATGTAGTACACTTAGTTTTTTGTTGGTTTTTTTGCCTTGGTATCTGTATTTTTATTTAAGTAACAAAATTGAGTACTTCTTCCACCACTGACTTTCAGCTTTAGAAATTTTGGTGCCGGTTAAGTTCAACCATAAATGTTAGAAATAATTCATGTTTTGTGGACACAGTAACATCTTTTACTTGCAAAATCAGTTACATTTTCTCATGAACTGTTATGATGACATATATTGATTAGTAATATGCTTTAAATTCTCTTAGTTGAAGTAAATGTACATACTTGTGTTGTTTCCCTTCTTGGCACTATGTGTGTTACGCTCATCTGGCAGACTGGAACACATAGTACCACCATTCAAAAGATTGGACATTTTGATTGAAATTGTTAATTTTTCATTATTGTGGAAAACAATTCACACATTGCAGCTAATATTTTTGAATACTGTACTCAACTATTAAACTTCTGTTGGTTGTTGATTAACTTTGTCTCAGAATCTCACTCATTTAGTCCTTTCAGTGTATAAAGGATGGATGTTCATGCAGGTTCTACATTATTTAGTTATGCATTCAGTTTATATGGTCTGTTGTAATACCATTTAATTCTGGTCCAGAATTAATTTGTCTTGAACGATTTGCCAAGATTCCCATGTGCTGTGGGCTTAGCGTGATGTATAGCCCTGGCTAAAAATACAATAACAAGCATCCAACTAATTAGCGTCTGCTTTGGGAAACATGTCGTGTCAGTAAAACCGCTTTAATGGGACAACTGACGTTTTGGATGAGAAGAACAATGTATTTGGCTCTAACAAAACAGTCAAAGCCTTCACTCTGAGACTCTTGTGGCCTGGCTTCTCGAAATAGAGTCTGCTAATGATGGTTGTGTAGCTGGGCCTGTAGGCAGCCCGTAGAGAAGTCCAATACAGGCCAATACAGGGTGTTGATCCAGCCATGCAGGTGTTCTCGTGGACTATACTGCTCCTATTTTGTATCCTGTCATCTTTTTCCAGTCTCACCCACCACCTAACTGATGCCAAATTGGAGCAAGCTACAAACTCCAGTGACCACACACATTGGGTTTCCATGCCTTTTGGGGACATTACATTGACTTGCATTGATTTCCTGGAGACTGATCCTAGCCAAACGTAAACCTTAACATTAACCTATTTTAACCCATATCTGAACTTGTTATTGATCTAGTAATAAAGGAATCACGTCTTGGGGATCTGATCTTTGTCCCCATGATCTGTGCGTATACGGAATTAAGTCCCCACAATGTCACACATACCCAACCACACACAAAGGCTGAAGGACCAAATGATTTACTCTTAAACCCTTCATCTCAGTGTGTTTTTCTGATCTTTACTGTACAGTGGTAGCTCACAGGCGTCCACCAGCTCCTCCCCTGTTTTCACAGTGTTGTTGGTAACTCAGGCACAACTGTTTGAATCTCCAACTGAGATCCAGTTAAGGAATACGTTTGTTTTTGCTCTGGCCATTTTGCTCTCTTTTGAATCATTCCAACAGATCGTTTGCTTGGAGAGCAGACAAAGGAGGAAAAAACAAGAATTGACCTATGATCTCTGATTTGTGCATAATCTCAGCCTATTCAAATAGTTTTTGATGTCTTATTATGTTAAAATACTATACTACATTGTTGCTTTGAAAAGAAAATCACCTGCATCTTCAGGTGCTGCTGAAGCAAATCCTGATCTGGGAGCTAGCACAGTTTGGCACATGGAGACCTGATCAGGAATAGCTTTTTTTTGGCTCACACTAAAACCCTTTACAAAGTGCACCTGGGTGGTCTCTGGGTGCTGTTCCTACCTCCTCTCCTGCCCCTTTATTGTACATACATGTACAATAAAGTCTGCAGTACCTTGGTATATGGTGTATTTGGTGTATTTGCACACATGTTGGATGTGTCTGTGCTGCGGGGGAGTGGAGAGGCTGATTACAAGGGATGATGTATTAGCATGGTCGCTAACAACTCAAAGAAAAAAAACAAGTTTTTCACACTAGCTGCAATAAAAGCAACGATATTTTACACATATCCACAATTTTATTTCACACATCCCTTAAATAAACAAGGAAAAGTGAAACAAAACCAAATGGTTTTGCACACAGCACCATCGACACCAGAGACACTGCACTTGCTTCTCCGGACAAACCCCAACCTACCCACACTCAGCAGGAGAGCGGTGGAAGTGTAATGTCTGGAAAGGAAAAGTGATTGTAGCTGCGTGACAACAAATAGGGCAAATATGTAACAGCAGATACATTTCAAAAGCTTGTGTTAATCTCTGCACATAGAGAAAAGTCAAGAATGTCTATACAGTATTCCTTTGACAACCCCCGTATCAACCAAAACATTTTTGATCTTTAGAGAACATGGTCTATTTATTCTTTGGCCTTGAAGCTCAATGTCAAAATAAACAAATAGCTTCTGAACCTTTCCTTGGCACCGCATAGGCTATCATCATGCTGATATCGACGTTGGTAACAGATGCCAAACAACACAGTTCCAGGGATCATTAATCTTTGCTTGTATACAATCCACATAAGTATTGTACATGTACATAGAGCTAGAATATTTTCTGAAAGAGAGAATGGGCTGAGGCTGACTTACAGCACTTTAATGGGCAAACGTCAGAAATGGTAGTGTGTGTGGAGCAGACAGGCTTCTAATCAAAAGAAAAAAAAAATAACGCCAATATTATGGAAAAACATACAATTCTGAAAAAATATTTACACGGTATGGTGAAAAAAATTCAGCATGTTTTTATTTAAGTTGATTTCATTTAAAAATATCTGCAAATTAGTTGCTTGACAGATATAAATTCAAATGACTTTCATGTTCAGTTCTGTGCTTAAAAAATCTTGCACTGTTTTTAGAACATATGGTCGAATTGTCGCTCTGTAACAGTGTTTATCAAACTCTGGTACGTGGGCTACCTCTGTTGGTACATGAGGCCTCCTCCAGTTCAAGTATGTTATTATTTTAAGACAATTCTATGCCCTAGCCCTTATTTAGAGCTGATATGAGTTGATTAGATTTCGTGATACTCAGAAAGCCGAATATTTTCATAGATGGTTCTTGGCATGAAAAATTGGAGAAGCAGCCAGTATTTGTCTTCAACCATTGATCCATTCTTCATTGTCATTGTCGCAACCTGTTTAAAACTGCAATCGACCACTCTATACAAGTTTTAGCCACAACCTAATCAGGAGTACCTAGCTGGAGGATAAGCCAATTAACTATTGTGCATGTGTTGTTCTGTGTAAACCTGTCATGTATAATATTTCTCTGCAGAAGCGTGAATGCCTTGAAGGTGTAATTAATGGTGATAATAGCATTAGCTTGAAAACTAATTAAGTACCAGCCGAGGGACAGAAGTGACAAACAGTGAGTGGTTAGTGAGAGCTTTTCCAGGTGTGCTTAAGTAATGCCCTTTCAAGGCTCTTTTTGTGGAGCACTTTTTTGTTCAAATTCATTAGTGAAGGGGAGACCTCACACTGCTCCAAAACAATCATGACTTTTTATTTTTCACCACATGCATCACATGGAGTTGGCCATTACTGGAAAATGCTCAGGTTTTTCCAAGTGCACAATTCAGTCTGAAATGCATCAATAAAATGCAGTGTTCATATTTCTGTTCTTTATCTGGGTTCATCTAACAGTGGTTATGCCTGCATGTATACAAAAAAAATATGATTAGATTATTGAAATGTGGCATAGTAATGTGGCAACAGTTATATCTGAAATTAGTGATTATTGAAGAGTTAACCAATTTGTACTGTCCATATAAATGTATCCAGTGACATTGTACTTTAGAAAATTCAGTTTTTCTCTTTTTGGGTTTCCACACTTCACTGACATTCATTTCCTGGACAAAAAATAAACCAATGTCTTATATCTTGTTGGTCTAATATTGAATATTGAGGAGCATTGACTGATGCTTAAATAATGTCTATTGATCGCTGAGGTGAAGAGCCTAATGGGTGGTGTGGAAGGCCCTCCTCAGAGCAGATAAGAAGAAGTGGGACCAAGCTGAGTTTGGGCATTTTGAAAATCCTCGAGTTTGATGTTGAGAAATCTTACAGCATTTGCTTCAAACTCTGCATTGTCAGAGATACATGCTGCCTCCAGGAAGTTGGCAGGCGAACCCTATTCTACTTCTAGACGTCTGGCAGCCCCATTGCCAATTTTGATAAGTTTGTTATTGCTGATGCTGGTATCTGGCCTCAAATTAAGCTGGTTCTTGATCTTGTTGTCCACTCTGATGCCGATGACCTGGCATGCATCTCAGCTGTAGACTTTGTTCTTTTGCAATATCTTCTTGACCAGACCGCAAGTCAGACTGCAGGACATGGTGGGCCCAAACTGAAGCATGGGTGAACTACTGCTTTCATCTGAATGGTCCTTATTTGTCTATGGTTGTCTTAGTGTCACTTCTTCACTGATGGCAGTTGGTCCAAAACAAGAGGTGCCAGGTTCAGCTCTGGCCAATTCAATGACCACAGTGAATATCATTTTAGTCTGAGCTTCTGGTGGATTTGTTTGTAGCTCATTTGGGGCTCCATCTACTGACGTCTCCACCACTGTATGATCTAGTACCAGTGATGTTTCCAACTTCCAACGGGTATCTCTGGTCTCTCCACCTTGGTAACATCTGGTACATGGGAACTTAAGCCTGTTATGCATTTCTGGGGTCAGTTCCTGAATAACTGCATCTTGTTGTGGCAATGGGCACACTCGTGCTGATTCTGATGTGGTTGTTCTAACTCCTTCACACTCTCCAAAATTTCCATCACGGCACATACTGAGAGCAATCCTTGTGGTATATGGTCAATAATGGAGTGCTCCCCCTCGGTAACATCTGGAACCAACAGTGTCGTGATAATATCTGGTACGTGCGGTGTCTCTGTCTCGGGAACCTCAAGCATGTCATGCATTTCAGGTGCAAGTTCCTAAATTACTGCATCCACAGGATCTTGTTGTGACAATGGGTATACTGGTGCTATCTCTGAAGGGGTCAGTTTTTCCTCTAACTCCTTCACACTCTCCAAAACGCCCATCATAGCCAACATACCTTAGAGGTGTCTTCTTGCACTATAAAAGTGGCATTTTGCACCTACTGTGCATTTCCAGTAGCGCCCTCTGCTGGCAGGGCCTGTGACTCCACTGAGGAGGACTGGACTTGATGAGTCATGGGTGAGTCACTTGAGTCTTTCTGGGTGACTGAAGATGCATCTTTGGTTCCAGAAGAGATGTTTATAACCTGAAGTTCATCTACTTTGAAACTGTACCCAAACCCATTTAGGATGAGGGCTGCAGCATTCTTTTTAGCATCCTTTGCACTGAAGCCTCTGGCAGCCACAGTATTATCTCAAAGTGTTAGCTGTACATGATAAATCTATTTATCTGTGGTCCTGTCAGGACTTTCTCAGGAAGAGGCAGGCTGCGCAGTTCAGGCAGCACCTGTTAAGCTGCCAGTTTTTTGGCAATAGGTATAGAACATCCTGGATCTATTCAAGTGAAATCTCCGGTAGTTACTTTAAAAGAGAACGTGGCCTTGTGGATGGGGCCTTCTCTTTTTTAAATGGGTAAACTCAACTGACAACTGAAGTCTACTCCCAAGTTCAAAAACTTCAGAAACTACATGCTTGTAGTTGATATCCAGCTTGTTCATCAAAGCCATAGTGTATTTTCATGGGGTTTCCATTTTGGCTTACAGTCTCTGACAGATGATGGCTTTGTTTGCTGGCAGCAGTGAAAGAATCGCTATCTTTTCTCTCAGTGAAATGCGTCTTGTCCCTTCTGATGCAGGTCAACTAATGGAGAACAGTGAGGTTAGGAGTTTGATATTTCATTTCATAAAATGCTCTGTGATATCATACCATTACATCAGAGATGTAACCAGAAGTCCAGACGCCTTTGCCACTAGGGTATGCTAATGGAATTATAAGCAGCCTAACCCTAAAATCCCCAACCTGGGGCCATGACCAAACATTTTGTGCCCATCAGTGGTCCTTATGAGAAAAGAAGGCTGGAGGCCAACCTAACCCATTCAGCAGAGACCACTGCATCCTGTATTGCATTCTGTTGGGATGGTTTTGAGTGACTTCAAACAGAAAAAAATAAAAAAATAAAAAAATAAAAATATTATATATATATATATATATATATATATATATATATATATATATATATATATATATATATAGGCCTAATTAATAAAATAAACCTATCCTCCTAATCCATTAGTAGAGCAGACGATCATATTCACAAACCTATTGTTCTGAGATGTTGATGGTTTGCAGTGGGCAACAGTACCAGTGCCTGCCAGGACTAGAGTGACCGGACAAATTATTCCATGGGGCCCCATCTCACACAATGCCAGACACTGGGCATGCCTACAGGAAGTGGGGTCCAAGATTTAATGACTAAGGCGACTAAGACGTTTGAGGGACACAAAATGACAGATTTTAGCTTTGAACTTCACTTTTATTTTAACTAAAACTAATTTATTAACATTAGGGCCGCAGAGGGAAAAAAACAACAACAATATAACTCATTAATTGTGCTTCTAGCCCAATATTGTTATCCACAAACAGTCCTTAATCACCCAAAGAACAAAGAAGCACAAGGTTTGTTTTGTTGCTGTAAATAGTGTGGTGTCCAGTTGGTTCTTTTTGTATATTTTGTTATTCAGCCTCCTCTTCCCCCTCTGCTCCCCTCTGACTCACCTGTCTGCTCCACCATTACTCCTGTCACCACTCCTACAGTGAGAGCGCGGATCTGGCGGGACGGCAGCTGTCACCAGTAATTGAAAAGAGACTAACACTCCATGCACCTGCGCAGCATCTATGTGGGATTTTTGCACATTTGTGAGGGCGGGGAGAGCAAATCTTTTCTGATTTCAACACCACATTGCCCCCCACCTATGTTTTTATACCATACATATTGCATACCACATGCTTTACTTCGCATACGTACGCAAAGACGAACTGAATCGTCTAAAAACAAACTGTCATATTTTGATAATTGTAATTGTTCTCTGTACTGTGACATTCAAAATGTCAAAAATAATTAACAATTTCCACTTCAATCACCGTATTTCAACCTTTATATGGTTGATACTTTTTCAAAAGTCTCAGTTTACAATAGAAATAATCGTTTGACCAGTCGGCTGACAGAAATCTAAATACTGATGAGTTGACTACTAAAATAATTGTTAGCTGCAGCCCTTCCATACACTAGGCACTCCTTATGCATTCCTCTATAGGACAACTTCCCTCTTTCCTTATGTTATGATAACCTCCCCCGTCACAGTCTTGCAGTCTTTATGTCGCCTGGTATGACAGATAGCACCTTTAGCCTTGGGCCTTAGCCTTTGACAGATTGCCCGAGCTCACTAGCAAGAGCCAATCCCCGCTGTCAAAATGTACCATACACACTCATGAAGAAGACTATGACAGGTCAGTATATATCACCTGAGCCCGGGCAGTTACTCCTTTCCACTCCCATCCTCCTCCCACCTTCAGGGTGTGCCTACAGTGCCAATTCGGCCTGATTTAATTGGTGGATTTAGTGTTCCGATCAAGGTAAAAGGCCGTGGGCCTAAACAATTTAAAACCTGTCAGAAAAGCTAAAGCCAAAGCGGAGGTGGCAAAGAAGGACAGTGTTGTCTTAATGATAATGATAAGGGACAAAAATAGTAGAATTTATGGTCTTAATATATAGCTTAGAGAAAGGCTAATGGTTGGCAATATCTATACCTTATATAACTGTAACTGATAACATTTTCGAGGAGATAAGGACCAACATTTAAATAAAATTGTCTTAAAACCAAGCCTTTTGCAAGTCAAGTCTCAACTTTTTAAATCTATTCTTCAGCAGCACATAGTGAAGAAAACATGAAGGACGCCTTTACAGAAAATATAGAATCACATTTGTTCATATTCAGTTCATTAACACTACGTTCGTAGAAATACTTGGGGATAAAAAAAACAGCTGTCATGTGCTGTAGTAGAAAAATCGTGGTTCAAAAATGTATTGTAGACAATGTCACTTAAGGAATTAGTGATACTATTGGTCCACTACTTTTGCAACAAAATTAGGTATAGATGTTATTGAGAGGGTCCTGGGTTCAACTCCTGAACAAGATAAAAGTTTAATAAACAAAAAAAGCCACTGCTATGCTCCATGTTCCCACACAGGGAAGGAAGGCAGATCCAACAGTCATAAAAACATGAAAAACAGAAAAAAAATTGTTCATTTTAAACAGTTTAAGCTTCAATCTGTCCTGGAGCAAAACAAATTTTAGATTGTTACATGGAGTAAATACAATAAAAATCGTGTAAGGTCCCTTTAAGTTCAACAATTCCACCAACATTTGTGACTGGTTTATCCAAAATTGAAACCTGATCATACATCTTCCAGATAGTGTACGGGTGGCCTTGTTTGTGAAGTAGTTTTACAGAGCCCTGTTCCTGTCACCACAGACCCTTTTACCTGTGTTGTGTACAAATGAGTGCATTCTGTGCAATAGCCTACAATATTCTGTGTACCCGCTGAAGACTCCGTGCCCACGATGGATATCTTTTCATCCCCAACTCCAGTGTGGCTCTTTGGAAACCCCACTTTCATTCAGTGTGATAATACCTCCAGCCCTGCACCTCTGTCTGCAATCTCCATTTTGTGTGAATTTTCCTGTTTACAACTTGTTTTGAAGTTTTTTCAAAGATGACTTGGGCATCTTTAACAGGCGTTTGAAACAGAGGTTGAAATCAGGTCAGAATTGCACAACTTTGTAGGTTATCGATGTTTTTCATCTACTTTAGCTTGAACTGGACTGCCCTAAAAGCTCAGACAGGTGTTGAAAATTTGCAATTTTTTTTGTCCAAATCAAGTTTCTATATCCATGTCAAAAATAATTCACATTTATTTATGTATTTATTTGTTCAATCAAGCTCATTTTTCAACCCGAGTGTCATTGTGTATTGCTTTTATTCATACAAAACACAAAATTTAAAATGCAGTCTAATTCTACATAAAAATTGAAAAAGGCAGGTATATCCCTGTACAGCTGTTTCACTCAAGCTTCACAAACTAAAACAAACAAACAAAAAAAATATCTTACATTTAACACCGAAAAGACAAGTGAACCCTAACCCTAAATAAAAGCAAAAGTGAATTGGCAAGGTTCTCCTGGATGATAAAAGCTATAGTTGTGAGTGTTTCACTGCAATCAGGGAAATATTAACATCTTGTATAGAGATATATATTGGTTACAGGGTACTCAAGGTACTCCACCTGCATCTGTGATTTTTTTTTTAAATAATAACTCTTGCAACTATAATGTATAGATCCAGAAAAGGTGGAGGGGGAGGCAAGAGGTTATAGAAGGTAAAGCTGCAGCATCTATCAAAAGTTTAAGTCATACAACAGTGTTGGGAAATAACAGTAAATACATGCACACAAAAAAAAAAAAAAAAAAAAAAAAAAATTCTGAATATTAATTAGAAGTAACTTTATACCAGTACACTTACTCTTACACTAGCTCTCTCACTTCACCACTGTAGTACTTCATCACGATTAAGCCTTCAAACTGCACAGTATTACAGAGGAAAATAGAAAACACAGCTCCTGTGTGTGCATGTATGATTTTTCCTTCTCTAATCAGTAATAAATAAATGCATAATAAACGTTGAAACAATCAAGACTTTTTTAATGTTGCTCATTTATACTATGGTGTCATGCAAGTTAATATAAAAGTATTCAAAGTACAGTGTTCTTATTAGATAATGTAACGAAATACATTACAAACTACATTTTAATTTTAAGTATTCAGCATTCTGTAACTAAGCATTCTTCACAACACTGTAAGGACAAACCCAGCTCCATCACATCCAATTCAGCTATGGTGTTTGCGTCTACCACTCTCTCCCTCTGTCCCATCTTCTCCTTTTCCTCTCACTAAATATTTGGCCCTTTTTCAAACAGCCACAGGCCTGAAGAAATTAGACTGAGTGCAGTGTAACGAAGCCAAGAGAACGCAAAGATATTAAATGCCACACAAGTGCGCACACACATCCCGCACTCACCAGGAGCAATACAATAACAACAAAAAGACTGGAAAGTTTGGGGCGGATGACAAGTGTTATTATTCACCATGTTCCTATCTTCCATATCAAAGAGTTTCTAAATAGTCGCTCCATTACACTGATTGACTAAGAGAATCCAGGTGAGAGCCTTGATCCACTATTGATTTCTGGGCTTTCAAATCGGAACCAAATTGCCAGTTAAATTACAGTGAAGGTTGATGAAGATGAGCAGCTGGGGGCAGGTTCGTAACAGCTTTCCAAGCACTTAGCAAGAATGAATATAATTTCCATTAAAAAGCGGCAGGCATTTTTGACACCCCGCATCAATTTGGTAATTTTTGACTTTTGAATACGTCTTAGAAAAATGTGTTAGATCTGAGGAGAGGAAAATAGGTAACAATCGCTTTTTGGAAATGGGAAAAACAGATGACGAATGTGGAGGAGTTGTAGAAGAAGTCAAAGCAACAAGGTTTTAAGTGCTCAATGAGTCAGAAAGATTTGGAAATAAAACGGTGAGAAGAAAATGATGCAGATGCCAACTTCAGGGGCAACCGTGGAATATAATAAGCAGGGTTCTCAGTCGGCCATATTTGACCAGTGTTACGTGTCTGATATTTTCAAATCTATTTATATTTAAGATCCTAAAAAAAGTCCTTAAAATTAGAAGTGGTGGTGTCATTGAAAACCATGAATACTTTCTGTTTTAGTTATGTATTTATTTACTTTTGCTGGTGTATCATATTATATTGAGATTTTTGCTTTAATACTGAAAAAGCTATAGCTGACAAAAAATATATCTGGATGTCCAAGTATCTTCTGAAGTGGTATTTTATTGATAAAGTTTCAGAAACACAGGGAAGATGGGCAGAAAGAGAGAGAGAGGGGGTGGAGTGGAATAGGGTAGGGTGGTGGGGTGGTGGGGAGATGATGGATGGACAGTGGGTGGTGAAATGGAGGGCTGGGCTTAGTGGTGAAAGATGGAGTAGCTCATATACTTGGTCCACATGGCTCTCTAGAGTGCACACGGCAATAAATAATAATAATAAAAAAATATATATATAAATAATATTTTAAAGTCTTTGATTTTCGTTTTGAAGGATAGCAACCGGCTCATCTTGGATAATTACACAGAATCAGTTTTTTGCACAAGAAGTCAATGCAAGCTCTCCATTAATACAGTTTTTGGAGTGGCACAAAGAAGCTTGTTTCCTGTTTGGTAGCATGTTTCTCCACTGACCCACAGGTTGCCGGTGCAATTCTGGCTCTTACAGATGACTGCTGTCATTGTATTCTTGGGCAGGATACTGGTGGCCATCTCACCCGAGTGTCTGCGTACACTGGTGTGTGAATGTGTGTGTGAATGGGTGAGTGGTTCCTTGATTTGAAGTGCTTTGAGTGCCTTGAAGGTGGATTAGCGTAATATAAAAAATGTGACCAAAATTAGTACAACAATGGTGGTTTGGGAACTTATAACAAGCTTCATTTTAGTTTTTTGTTACTTTAGTTTTTACCAATGAATTAAAAAAAACAAACAAAAAAAACGAACTAGATTAATTGTAACTTGTCCTATCCTGGCAACACCATATCTTTTCACCATTTATTTACCTTTTATATTTTTTTACAGTGATGTGGTGGGTTTGTGCACAAATGTGAAGCACTAAAGGCAGGGGAGCGGTCATAGTAAAAAGGGGGGCTTGTCTGTGTGACAGAGATAAGTGTGTTGTGGGGCCAGAAACTGGTCAGTGAAAGAAGAAAGGTCACATGGTCTAAGTAGTGTCTCTGCAGCAGTGGTCACCAGATAGACAGCTTTATGAAGTGTGGAGGTCAGACGCCACAGAGAGCTATGGAGGAGGAACTAAAGGGGTCCATGGGGTCCACTGGTATTTAGAGACATGTTAGCACAACAGATATGTCTTGTGGGAGTTTTACTGATGGTCCCTGTAGAGCCTGGATGGAATGTCAAAGAGCGTGCCCGTAGAGATGCAAAACAATGTGAAAAAAGTACAAAAAAATCCCCCTAAACATCACAACAGATAAATACTGAATACAGTCTGAATACTTTTGAACGAACATTAAAGCCAACTAACACTAAGTAGATACTAGTAGAAAAACAGAACTAGTTCATTTTAAACAGTTAGTGAAACAAAGTTATTCCTCACTTATTTTATGCATCCTGAACCAAAATAAGTTTATAAGTTTATACAGGCACGGTAAAGCTGACAACAACTAGCAATAACATGTACTTCCTGATTATCGGACAATAAAGTATTTTATTATTTAGATGCAGACAGCAGGGAGTGGACATTTTTTGACCTCAAGGGCTGCTTAGATAATATATCTGTGCTTGGGTAAGACAAGTTTAGCGAAAAGTAATGGGGGAAAAAATCTGGTACAGGGCCTTTAAAGCAGAAACTAACTCAGCTTAGCTCATTAAACGTCGTTATAAGGTGTGTTTGAAGTGTCTGTCGTCTCACACTGCTGACTCCGAGCGGAAAACCAGCCATGCATATAGCCAATACAACCGGAAGTGAGGTCTCTTGGGAAATCTTGGCCAAATATTAATGTAGCCAACTATTTGGCTACATTATAGGTTTTATGTGATTATACTGCCTGCCTTGTTTTCAATTAAAAAAAAAAAAAAAAAAGTGTCTGAGTCTCTTCCCTGATAGTGTATTCCCATAAGAGACAAAAACAGAATACATAAAAGAAGAACAGTTTTAATATTTTTGAATGAATAGCTTTCAGTTGCAGTAGGGATGTTGACAAGATTTCATCACTGAGGGCACTTGGAGGTACTCATGCAAAGCCTTGGGTTGGCTTGGGTTTTACTCATGTACAACATGTTCAATTGTGCTGTGAAAAAAAGAACAAAACAAAAAAAAAATCAACTAAACCAATGTCAAGAACAAAATAAGAAATATTCAAGATATCTTGAAGACATTTTGTGTCATTTTCTAGAATGCCTCGCAAAATGAGAAGATGTTGGTCTTGAAGCTGAAAAGGAGATAATGTGAAATGGTGTTTTAAAAGCAAAATATATAAAGATATAGTCATTTGTATTTTTAGTAATTGGCAGAAAATGACCAAGGAAAGTAATTGTACAAATTAAGTTAGCAGAATTTACAACTGTGCTGTAACCTGGCACCACCATCTTAAGAGTATCTTAGAGTGAATTATAGCTTTTAGTATTTAGTGGTAGCTTTATTTTTTGTGTGAAGTGAGCAGCTTATGACTATGACAATCATTGAATCAATCATTTGAAAATTGTCCATTTTCATCCTAACCTGTAGTGACCTTGTGTTAAGGATTCATATTAATAAAGAAAGTGTTTCCTTGTTGTTAGGGATCCAGAATACATACTTCTTCAATACTTGAGCCTGTTCGCTAATGAATCTTCAGAGGAGCTTGATTAGCCAGGGACACACATGGTCCATCCGTATCAAAACAAATATTACTGGTCACGAGGAAAAAAAAAACATAGCACAAGGGACTGAAAAACATTGCAGAAAAAAACAAATCCAACTGCACAAACATGTTTGGTTTTGTCTGGAGATGTAATGGAGGGTGTGGTGACCAGAATGATAACCCTCTGTATAAAACATATTGTGAGCTATTATTCTGGATAAAACAAGTCTCAGTTTGTACTAAAATAGTTTTAGAAATACTACAGCTCCTCTTGATGTATGTGAATTCTGAAAATGCAAAAACATTTCCTATAAAGTGACATTATGTGTACTGGAAGCCATTTTGTGCCACACACTAAGTACAATATACAGGCACTCTTTTGCCAAGCAACAAGCAGCTTGTCGAGAGAGATTTGCACTGGATGAACGGAAAATAACAGACGCCGGAGCTGTTACTAAAGCAGGAAGGAGCAGAGTGGAAAAGGTTACAAATAGTATGGCTGTGTTAAAATTAGGGGTAGGAAATGCAGGTGGTCCCATTAAATGAATACCATTCACAGGTGGAGCATGGGCCAAATTATGGGGTCAGTCTGCACACACAGAAAGGAAGAACAGAAACAAGAGACTGTTTTCTATAGTGTATACAGCTGATAGAGATGAATGTCTTTAAAGCAGGATGGAGGGAACTGTGATTGATGGATGGAAGGTGCAACTCGGGGCCAAAGGGATGTTGAGAGAAGAAAGAAGAGACAGAGAGTCAGGTGACGAGGAGGGGAGAGTGCAGCAGTTCAGTGTGTGGTCACCAGTGGGTCTATGGGCAGAGAAGGATTGATGGAGGGGTCCAAAGAAGTGAGAGAGGAGTCTGGGTGTAGAAGGGGGTGGGGGATGGGGGGTTGGTGTGGGGGGTGTTTCATAGTATGAGGCATAAACGGTAGGATCTGTGAGTAAGACACAAAGGGGAGGCAGAGCTGGGGAGATTTCCAATAATGGGCTTGGATTTTAGCACTATATGACTGGGACATTGTATCAAGTTTAATTATGAACGTAATACAGCAAACTTGTGGCAGGTTTTTATAACAATGTGGCCATACCGCCTTGAGAATGCCCGATCGATCTACTCCAGGGCAGCTATAGCTACAGTAGTAGTTTACCACCACCAAGTGTGGAATGAATGAATAATGCAATGTAAAGCATTTTGAGTGTCTTGGATGGGCGTCATATTAATCCAGTGCATTATTATTTTCATTATAAAAAGCAAGTTGTCTTGTTTGTGGCCAAAGAAGACAAACAATAATGGAGAATATTTACAGTGTCCCACATTGTTTTAGCTGAATCTAGATGGGAAATGGGCATTGTAACTTGTTAATTCATCAACTTGACCTCCTTCTATTGTCAACCACAACCTTATAAAACACAAAAATGTAGTTGTAAGCAACAGCAGCAGTGAAGGTAGGTGAACACTAAGGTCTAGGGCAGTAAAAGCCATCCAACTAAAACAGAGTGTAATCTGCATTCACAGAGGCATGTGACGGACCACTGACCACATCTGTATATTATCCTGCATATATAATATGGCCGAGCTGCCCAAGTGCACTCTGGGAGCCGCAGTAACTCTGCACCAGGGGGACAGGTCGGATACCACACCCCACTTCATCCAATTCCACTATTCATCTTGAATTATGGCCGTCCACTGGAGTAAAATGTAAATTGAATGTGCTGCAGCCACACTACGACACACACACACCATTTCCTCTGCAGACCAGATAAGCAGTAATGAGCTCCGCCGGCAGCCTCTCCACGCCCTCTCTCAGCCCAAAGCTCTAATATCTGTCCAATGCTATACGTTCTGTCCATTCTCTTATCTCCTCAACCCTCACCTCCATACTCTTAACTATTCCTCCCCTCATCCTGATCCTCTCCAGCCCTCCCTCTGCTCTGTTTTCACCACCTCTGCACTTAAGTGTACTTTTTTCATCACACTTTTAACAACTATTCTGTGCCCTTTTTGCTGTCACCTTAATGCTCATCTGATCTCCATTTTATGTAATTTGTAGGCATTATCATTTAAGACAAGCAGACCTGCTATTAACCCAGGTTGGTGGTTTCAAGCACACGCTTATAACAAGTTTCATGAAGCTTGGGCAATACACTTAATCCATTTTCACTTCCTTTATTGTGATGTGCTTTGCGTTGAGGTACAAACACCAGACACAAGAGCGGCTCTAGTTTGGTTGAGTGAACTTATGTCTCAAAACTGGAAAATTGGGTGGTTCAAACCCAGCTCTTGGCACTTCATTCTGACACTTCAATCGCATCTTGGTTTGATGCAATGCCCCTACTTTGCCTGGTTTTGTATTTTTATAGCACACACAAGATAACCCAGTCTGCACCATAATGTGTAAACCATATGACACTACTACAGGGCTGTAATCAAGATTTTGATTTCTACACAGTACACCAGTCTATATATACCACTGAAACACATAGGGAAGGGAAGTTTGCAGTACACGTTGCCAGAGGTACATGCCATTTCAGATGTTATCAAACTCTTGATCTACAATCACCGTATGAACGGTCCTGAAGTTATTGTTTGTCCCTCTCGTGTCCACTCCGATAATCGACCTGCCTCTGTAACAGGTCACAAAAGCTGTCAACACGAATGTCAGAGATACTACATATATATAGATGTTACATTCACATGTTAATTCATCTTTATTTTGTCCAAGTAAACCACTGTAAGCTTTGGCGACCAGGAGTCATTTTTGTATG
>JAIEZT010001373.1:21167432-21239025 GCA_019594935.1 Periophthalmus modestus
CTGACCATCCTCTGCACACACACACGTCCTCCATGCACTCACTTTAAACAAAAACAACACTACGACACCACAACACTACAGACACACAACACACAACGCGCGCAGCACGTCCCACACCTCCACGCGGGCAACGCACAACACACCAACACACACAGCCATCTAAAAATCAGACACACACACACAAACACACCCCACACGCAGCAGGCACTCATACACTCACCAACCGCAGCACGCACCACAACACTACCACACCACACACACGACACTTAAATATAACAACACCAACACACACGCGCCCCAGGCACTCACACAACTCACCTGCGTGCAACGCACACCCACAAACAAAACACCACCTAAAACCAGACACACAAACACATATAGACACGCACACCTCAAACAGACACACCACACACACACACAAAAACTTAAACGACACACCCACAAACAACACACACACACACACAACAACACACTATAACAATAACAACACCACAAACAAACAACATACACTTTACACAGACACCACCCCACAAACACACACATACACACACGCAGGCACTCACTACCCTCACATGCCAGGCACGCCCTCTTCACACTCATCCTCACATGCAGGCTACGCACCCACACAAAACACAAACACACTCAAGTTGCACCACACACGTCAACTTCAGGGCTGCACACCACACACACACACACACACCCGCTTAAACAGACATGCACCACACACACACACCCCACATTCACACACCTGAAGCAACACCACCTTAGACACCACATGATAATCCAACTTAAGCATAACACACGCAATCACCATTGTAGCCATACACACATGCATCCTTAAACAACACACCCATACACTTTAAGTAGACACAGCACACACACACAACACACACACAACCACTGCCCCTTGATTATGGTCCTAGCAAGAATTTTACCTAATTCCTCTGAATGTAACGCTTATAAAAATAAATAAAAATAACACATTTTTGGCACATACCCCTCTCGTATTTTTTCTCCTCAACATAATTGAATGACTAAACCAGAACACAATTACTTTACTTGTTTGGTAAAAGGTCCTATAGACTCACGTCGCTATGCCAGGTTTGTGCGTTAACATGTGTGATGAGAAACAATGGCCCTTTCAAATATTAACATAATTTAAAACATAAATGATTTATTGCGATATTCTTGTTACTCAGGTTTAACTCTGCTGCGAAAACTTGATATAAGTACTTAGTTTCTAATTGCTCAGAAGACCACAGGAACAGTGATGCCAGAAGCTACGAAACTCTAAGGAAGGAACAGTCCAACAAGTGACCGACTCGCCGAAGTGGATTGTTTACGGTGACGGACAACAGCAGCAACAGGATGCATGGTTGAAAGCTTCACTACACCCAGCGCTCCATTCTGCGTGTTTATGGCTCAGTTTAGTTGATTGGAAAACCCAAACATAGCGGACTTGATGCTAATTTAAAGCAGATGCCGCGTGTTTCGTCCCTCTCCGTCCCCGTTTGGAACTTGCTTTCCATTTATCGGAGTATCCCTCTTCCTGTACTACCACTATTTCTATCCTTGTCAAAGGCATTGTCTGACACAATTCGCCCCAAGTTTACATGCCACTCAAACCCCATCTCCCCCGCCCTTTCTGCCCCTACGCAACATCCCCGCCTCTCCCGGGCGCTGCTCACTTCTCGGCCCCTCATCTCCCCTCATCCACGTCTTCAGAAAACACCCGTGAGAGGGAACTTGCCATTATGTCCGGTTGGAGAGTACACGGATAGAACACAGCCATTGTTCATAGCCCTCCTGACAATCCGACTCACTGAACCTGCCATTCCTCCTCTTGCCAACCTGTCTGTTCAAGGCTAGCCCTGTTCTGACTATCTGTGCCGGAGATACCCTTATTTCGGGCGTTGTGTTTTTTGTGCTTTTCTGATGTGGGGTAGGTGTGGATTGGTGTATGTGTGGTGTATAGAGCATGCTGCACTTTTCACTTACTTTTCCTTTTAAAACTCCCCTTTGCTGCGAGACAAAGTTTTAATGCTGACAAATTAACTTCTCTTTTCTGAACACTGATGGAGAATATGAGTGGCATCTGGATATTGTAGACTTTTCGTGCTTTCAAACACAATATTCTCCAACAGAAATTTAAAGATCAAACACTGAACTTGTTGTTAGCTTCAAACCACATGTGGCCCTTGTGATGTCACGGGTCCAATCCAGCAGGTAGACATCTTGAGCGTGACATAAAAATGATTCTTCTCCGATCTTCTACGTATGCAGGGTAAAATTATTGGTGTGAGATATTTCCTATGTCGCTTTTTGAGATCTATCCATTTTTCGTTCCTTCTGCTCATCCAGGGCAAGGTCTCGGGCACGAATGAGATCTAAGCAGGGACCTCCCAGACTTCCACTCACCCCAACTTCCGCCCACACTTCCTCCAGCTGCGTCCTGTGGACCACCAAGGTGTTTCCAGGCCAGCCAGGGATCCTAGTCCCTCCAGCGTAGGCCTGGTCTTCCCTGGGGCCTCCTAGTGTCATTCCTCCCCCCCATGGTGGTGGGACATACCCCCCCGGAACACCTCACCTAGTGAGTCGTCCAGGAGGCTCCATGAGCAGATGCCGCGGGCGCACCTCAGCTGACTCCTCTTGACGTGTGGGCAGCCGGCTTTTCGAGATGATGTTAAATTTTGTTTTTGAGCTACTGCGCTCAGGTAAGGTTTTTACTTCGTGGAATCATCCGTGCAAGTTGAGTAAACATGAAAAAGATAGTTTGACCATTTTTAAGGTTTTATCGACTTAGCAATACACTTCACTCACATTGGCTGGTACAATGCAGTGTGAGCAGAATGGCGGTTTGTGGCTGTTCTGCGATTGGCAGCCTGTCCTCCCCGTCAGTCTGCTACAAGGCAGCACACAGCAAAAAACAGCTTACCGTCACAACTATGGAATGAATATGAATCATTAACAAATTATAAATGCATACTTTAAGCGTTAGGATTATTGGTGGACCCTGTTTTTATTTACGTCCGCAGGCCACAACAGGGCATATCGGAGCGGATTTGCCTTAAAGTATCTTTATGAGAGAAAAGTATAGCAAAAATAAACACCAGCAAAATGGGGACCAAATAAGAAACATTTTCCCCCCCTGGGTGATAGAGTCATTCATTCATACTATAGTGTAGAACAAACCATCCCATTCTAAGAACTGTTTTGTTGTTCCAAATGGACACACACAAGTGATGTGCTAGCTTCTGCTTTAACTTTCCAAAACTGCAGCCCCCCACCTATTTAAATGCCTCGCTCAAGTGGCCCCTAAGGAGCTTTGGCGAAATTACATTCATCGGCTGAATACCGCTTGATAATTTCCATTTTAGCCTGCATGCGAGTACAATTTTCTTTCTGTCTTCCACTTGCCTGCCCTCCCCGTCAACAGTCATTTGTCTGGCTGTCTGTCTGGCCTGTAATTGTAAAACACTTCCACAGAGTCCCATAGAAAGGTTGAAACAAATGCAAGTAATGCTCTTTTTCTGACTTTATAGAAATAACAGTAGGATGCGAGCCCAATCAATGGCACATAGGATGCCACTCAAGTGTAATTTTCACTGGTAAGTTAGTTGGTTATTGGTCATATCTGAAATCAAGAGACAAAAGACATTAAGAACATTCAAATGGAACCCATTGTAACAATGCACTGTTTTTTTTGTTTTTTGTTTTTTTTTATGTGATTGGCTGACACAGAAACTAAAATACTGAGCCACCTCTACCAGATGTGTGATAGATTTGTGGTCTTAATACACACACTGGATTTCGTCTAAGCCAAAATTGATATTTAGTAAAGGGCCCCTATGGACAATAATTTTCTAGATCTATGTTATAAGGTTGTTTCCTCATCAAAAACTACCATTAGTTTGTGTGTTTATTTCATTCACCATCCATGTTTAACATAGAAACCCTGTATATTTAGCCTGAGTCTTCTCTCGCTACAGAAAACACTCTGTTTCCCACGCTTGTGATGTCATTTGGTAATACATGGCGTTCCTACGTGGTTGGGGGTGGTTTTTTTTTGGGGGGGTTTTTTTTACTTCATACACCTTGCATTAGAATCGTTTCAATGATTTCAGCCCTGAAACATTGCCAATCGTTACTGCAAAAACGTGAAAAAGTAGCATTGTTACACTACCACTATACATGACATCACAAGTGAACAGACCATTTTTGAGCTTTGCCAGACAATCTAAACTAGTTTCGCAGGGTACTCAAACATGTGGTCCATGAAAGAAAAACACAACTCCGCCCATGTTTTTGGAGCAAGTAACCACAATATAACAGTTCCTAAAACATGACTAACAGCGTTAAGAACTAAGAATTTTGCATATATAAGGACCTTTCCATTTTTTTTTACCGTTTTTTTTTTTTTTTTTTTGTTTGCAGAAATGTGGGCTATAATTGAGTAGTTGGACACAATAAATATACTCTGCAGAAAATACACCTTAGCTCTTAATAGGTCTTAATATTTTGGCTGTGTGGGGGTCTGCTCCATTGTAGGTTCTAATGCACGGGGGTTGTCCTCCGGGGTTCAGCATTCCCTTATGGTGCCCCTGCTAATGTGGCCCTCTAAATCAATTGAGCTCAATCAGACGAATCTATAACATCTAAAGAGGCATTATAAGTTTTGACATAAACTAATTACAAACCAATGATCCGTCAGGCTTGGTAGACGTTTATACGGTCTGCCCGCGCCCGCATGGCGAAGGAATGTGGAGGTGTTCAAGTGTCAGGGGCTAGTGACAGGGGACAGCTGCCACTAGTGTTCGGGTTGCCATCCGTTCGAAATCTGCGGACAAATAGCTTCACGCAAGGATAAAGAAAACGGATACCAGATTAAGAAGATGAGAGATATTCTGGGAGAGAAAGTGGTTATTCAAGGAGCTGTTTTAGGTTGTAACAAGCCCACTGACAAAGTTTTAGCCAGGAAGTGTGCTCACAGACAGGAGCTGTGCGTGTAACATATATAGCCCATGAATGGCGCACCTAGAGTTACCCATCGAAGGCAATCATGGTGGAGGCAGTCTAACGCGCTCCTAGGCGGAGCGTGCAGCCGGGCCGCATATGTTTACAGGAGGCGTTGTGCGGAGTTGTGTGGGGCGTGGGTGTGGTCCAGGTGTCTGTGGGGACATATGCTCACGTAAACCGTATCATTGTTGACTAATTGGGGATTACCAACTCTGCAGCCGGTCACTGGAAGCAACCGTACTTGTGGTCAGGACTGCCGGACACAACACAAAAAAACAAGGCTTGGGGCCAGTTTTTGTGAAGGAGAGAGAGTGTCTCAGAAGTCATAAGAGCTTCATTTTTACGTGTTAAAGAAGTGCCCTCGCTCTATTTCTGATCTATGTTGAATGTGTGTTTTCTGTCCTCCTCTAAAATCCTTCCGGGAGGTTTGTTTTGTGTCATTCTTCACATGTTTTGACACACAAAACTCTGCATATGTAGTCTGAGTGCTTCTCCTCAAATGGCAAGCGCGTGTTCTTTTGTGAAGTCACAGTGTTTTTTTTTTAAGTCCATATCACCCCACTAGAATTCATTTGGATAATTTCAGCCCCTGAATTGGCCAATTTTCTGCTGACCAAAGGTAAAAATGTTTGATTTTAAAGTAGCTGCGTCATGATGTCATAAGGTGTAACAGATCATTTTGAGCTTGGAGATGTAGACAGACGATTAATAAAGGGTTTCTCCAACATGTGTGAATAAAAACAAGGTACAACTCGTTCACAAAAAACAATACAGGTGTTTTTTTTTTAAAAACATTGGCTTAAAGAGCTCAATATTCAATTTTGCAGTAATATCCATCCATTTTCTTTCGCTTATCTAGGGCCGGTTTTTTTTTTGCGGGGGTTGCAGTCTTAAGCATGGACTCCCAGACTTCCCTCACGTCCTCCAGCTCCTCCAGGTGAGAACTCAAGGCCTTCCCTGTCCCAGCAGAGAGATATAGTCCCCTCCCAGCGTGTGCAGGTCTTTCCCCGGGGTCTCCTCCTGGTTGGGACAATGCCCAGCACATCTCCCTCATGAGGCGATCTAGGAGGCATCATGAGCAGATGCCCGACCAAGCCACCTCAGCTGGCTCCTCTTGACAGTAAAGCAGCAGTGGCTTTACTCCGATGCTCCGAGCTGAGACTTTTTGCGTGAATATAGGAGGACCTTTTTATTGTATTACTTTTTATTTTTATTTTATTATTTATTTATTTTATTTTTTTATTTTACCTATTTTATTTATTTATTTATAGACTATTTTATTTTAATTTTTATATCTTTTCTATTTTTACTGTTTTGCACTGTGTGTGACTTTTTATATTTATTCTTATTCTTTTAAATTTCTATTTTAAAATTTCTATTCTGTGGTCGTGGATCTGGTGAACAAAGAGACTTTTCCCCTCAGGGATCAATAAAAGTATTCTGATTCTGATTGAATATAGCAGCTGGAGACACTGGTTTGGAGACAAAAACAGCTCAAGTTTTAAAATGAAATAAAGTAGAAATTTAACTAGGTCCCTAAATTTCCTGCCTTGTTTCTACATTTTCTTACCACCTGCTGCTGCCAATCACAAACCTGCTACCCTTGCCTGCGAAACCTTACAGATGTCTTAAAATATATTGCATAAACTGTCATCCACTTGCCTTTTTTTGCAGTGAATCAAGAAAACTGTTGAATATAGGAACTTTGAAGATGCTAAGTGGAGTAATGGAGTGTGACCCATAGCGTTTTCGGCTCCATCAGATGAAGCTCATCAAGCCTCATACAAGGGCGAATTTGAAGCTGAACTCCATAGTTGGAATTCCATCTGTGAGTATCATAGCAACCAAGGAGCCAATCCAGAGTGGGGAGCAGTCCCTTAAGCAACTCTTCCATCAAACCTAACACTAGAGAGAGCGACCTGGGGAAAAAGCAGGTGTCTGATTTTTCACTTATAATCGTCATATCTTGATTTAACAGACACAATAGTTGAAATAAAACATACCAGGATCATGTAGAGCGTGTTAGTACGAACCATTTTGGAGACCAAAATAACGAGCCTGACAGCAGCACTTACAGAGAGAAGGGTGACATTTTTTTCAGTTTAAACCGTAATGTGAGTCGACGGAGCCGGAAAGTGCGCCTATGTTAGCTATATCCATTTGTATATACAGTCTATGGCCATTATACTTGAAACATAAATGTGTGATTGAATGTAGACGTCTGTAAGAAGGGAAGTGTTTATTGCCATAGGGGCATGATTTTGTCACTGTTTTATTCTTTTCTTAGTTTGCTCTCTGTGGTCAATGGTCACGCTTGTCCACGTTTAAGGCACTCAAAGCCCTTTACATCGGGAAGCACTCACCCACTCACACACAGACTCATACACCAGTGTATGGCGACACAGCAGCGGCATGGTGGGTTAAGTGTATTGCCAAAGAACACAACAGCAGCATTCATCTGTGGGACCTGGAATTGCACTGCCAACCTGTGGGTTAGTGGATCTGACCACTCTACCATGTTTATGTTTGGGTTGGGATTCAGACCACCACACCTTGAGCTCCTGATGCCCATGCTTGTGATTTTAATAATATACTTCTCTGCACTAGTTAGGGTCTTATAAAGGTTATTTTGTGTTTTATTCCCTAGAGCTTTTTATTTAAATGAATTATTTTTACTTAATCTCATGTAAAAATAATATATATATGAACTAACTAAAAAATAAATAAATAAATAAATACAAAGAAAAGAAAGAAAAAAAAAAAAGAAAAAAAAAATATTCAAACCAGCCCTGTAATGGAACAAAAATAAAGCGTTTTGAACTTCTGTGATAAATACACTTAAGATTGTTTGCATGTTGGCTTGTCCTTTCTTTCGCCCGCGAATCGATGGTCACACATATACACATTTATATAACAGGTAAAACTAAAGCGAGTGTATAAGATACAAAGTAAAAGGCTAATTCAGTGAAGAACATCCTGCTGTTGTTCTATTTTGACCTTGTTCAAAGCTTTGTGTTCAGATGCATGTGTTGGCTGAAGGTTTGCACACTATCAACACAAATGGTACTTACAAAAAACTACCTCTTATTATCTTTGATGATTATTCCATTATGCACTTAGCCATATGCCACACTTCCCCATTCCCTTCATTAAACATTCTTCTTTTTTTTCCCTTTCAAAATGCTTTTTCGTTGTATCTTCTTCTTTTTCAGCTCAATCTCGACTACTTCCATCTGCGTTTTTTTTCCAAAGAATGCGGTATTTGAGCAGAACGTGTCCTGGATTTAAAAACCGGAGTGCTCGTACACAAAACACAACCTGAATAGAAAAATCTGTAGAAATCAGACATGGACATGTGCTGGAGCGCCCCACTCTTTGATCCGCCCCCCTCTGTCCTATAGCCGACAAATTGCCTAGGGACCTGCTTGTGTGTCACAGTACCTCTCCGTCTGAGCCTTGAGTCATGTAAAAATACCACAGCAGCAGTTAAAAACAGCACAGGGGGAAGGCAGATGAGGCAGCCAAAAGCACTTGTGTTTATTCCTAATGGGACACCACATAAGCCATGCAGGAAGAGGGGGTATTTGTCACAAATCCACAGGGAGGAAACGTTTCAACTGACTGCCAAGGAGGAAGAATTAAAGAATGAAAAATGAAAAGACAGGAAATAAAAATGCCTTAATGTTAAAATATGAGGCTTGGCATATATTACCCAGCACACACGGTTCAAGCACAGAATTTACAAAAAAGTAGGCATTTTCAAAGCATTTTCTGCAGCGTTTCTTGAACTTGACTTGTCAAATTATATTTTACCCATATACTCTGTGTCGATGCATTACGTTTGAACAAGTACAGTGAAGTGTTCTAGCTATAACCAATAAATAACCAATAAAAAAATCACATTTACAAGCATTTTTGCTGCTTTGAAATCAGCAACATTAGGTTATTTATGACAGTGACATCTGTTGTTTGATATCTGTGTAAACCCTCAGTCGTCAGGTCTGATCCATAGCAAAAGACGAAGTTTAAATCTGTCAACTGGATAAATTATTGTAAGAGTTAAGACGTTTCGCGGTTCATCCAAGCTGCTTCTTCAATCTGACCAGAACTGAAGAAGCGGCTTGGAAACGTCTTCATTCTTACAACGATTTGTCCAGTTGACAGATTTAAACTTCTTCTTTTGCTTATCTGTTGTTTGAGTAGATTTATTGAAGTTTATGGAATCACTTAACTTATGCTTATGTAACGCTAGTCTGTCCCATGGGATCAAATGCTCCCAGTGCCCCCAGGATGAGGAGCAGACGACACTCGGTGATACCAGTGATTTTTATATGGATTCGACACCAAAGTAATATCAATAGTATCGTAATATTGTCTCGGTAGATTAGATCAGATTAGATTAGCCTTTTTGTCTACTGATTGTGTTTTATATTAACAATAGAGAAGAATTGTATGTGCTTCCAAGATGCTTCAACAAACTGAAGCAGAAGCAGAATGAAAAGATGTTTGGGGGATTTTGAACATCGATTTAACTTAACTAGCTAAATAAGAGTGTGTGTTAATCTAAGCAATAACGTAACTCTACTGTACAGGTGGCAGTTTGTTGTTCTAAAGCCCACATTTGGATGAAAAAGTGATAGATGCTTTTTGCACCTTTTCTCACCTCCTGCCCTCTTTCCTGCTTATATTCCCAGGGGGAGCAGAGGAAGAAGCCAGAGCACATAGACAACAGTACACAAGTCTAAATGATGCTTTGATACATGCTGCGTGTGAGGACATAGCAAGGACGTGCTAGCTGTTGGATAAGGCAGGGGTCAGCCAATGAAGGAATAAACAAACCTTGATCCACGGGCCGCTGAACTGTCAAAACAATACGCAGCAAGTTTTAAAAGTGAAGAAACACCTTGATTCAAAATGCAATTCGTGCTAATATTCCTGAAAGTCAAGTTAGCTCGAAAAGCGGGTTGGATTTTAGCTGTTGTTTGCAATGGCTTTAACACTTTCTAACAAAATGAGTCAATACTTAACTTGGATCTGGACTTTAACAACAAAACGTGTTATAAAATACACATCAGACAATGAGAATAATAACATGATTGATAGATGTGACTATACTGACCATTTCTGTCTCTTACACATCAGCTGATATTGCACAGACAGACTATCCTGGTAAGTTGGATACAAGTTCTGTGGAGAAACACTCACATTGTCCAATTTTTTATACAGTCTATGTACAGCCAGGACTGTATAATGAATTAGACTAAGTGAATGTGATACAGTCGTCCCTCGCTATTACGCGGCTCACCTTTCGGTCTCGCTGTTTTGAATGCTTTTTTTTTTACAGTGTAAGAATGCGCATTGTGTTCTGCGTCCTGATTGGCTGAGGGACTGTAGACCATTGTCAATCACTCTCCTCCGTGCCGTGTCTCCTGTACAGTACAGAATTCGTTCAGCCAGATTTACAGAAATGTTCGATCGCAGTGTGACTCTGAAGTGGCTGTATGTTTGCAAGTTTTTCTCCCCGACAAAACCACAGTGTCGATGAAAACGTTCTGCACCGACACCTTTGAAGGTTTGAACTTTGAGAGTGTTTAAACAGAGACTGAAAAGTGTATAAAGTGTGTGGTGAGGGGTTTTACAGACTTGAAACATAATTGTAAAAAGTAAAAGCTGGCAACTTCACGGATTTTGCCTACTGTGGTTATTTTTAGAACATGACCCACGCGACTAAACGTAGGGACCACTGTATCACCTATAGCGTATGACTCCACCCAAATAAAGCTCGTCGAGGCTAGCAGTTATAGGGCGAATTTGGAGCCGAATTCCCTATTTGTAATTCCAACCATGAGTATCATAACAACCAAAGAGCCAATCTGGGGCGAGGCTTTTGAAGGTAACGCCCCTTACTGCCCACAGTGCTGGTTTAGCAGGAGCAGGTGCTTAGCAACTCTGTCAATCAAACCTGTTACTAACAGTAGCGGAAGCAATCTTGGGGAAAGAAGCCAAGTCATCGCCTGTTCATATCTTGATAAATAGCTGTATAATAACACCAGGATCATATAGAGCGGATTAATACGAACATTTTAAAACCCAAATGAGTTCAACATCAGCAGTTACGGAGAGAAGGCTCGGTCTTTTTTTCAATAGAAAGTCAACTGAATTGATGAACCCAGAAGAGCGCTCATGCTCACTCCCTATTTGGAATGTGGCGGCAAGTTAGCTTAGGTCATTTATATATGCAGTCTCGAACTGAGCCTCTGAACCATGGACGATGCCTCCTGGTTGGGGTAAAAAGTGCTGTGCGATTGCATTTGTTTATTTGCTGTGATGCATTCTTTGCCCTATACATTAAAAAAAGACAAGCTAAGTTGAAGTTCATTATTCAAAACATGTTCACTGTCAGTGTCGTAAAGGGTGAGATGGATGGACCAAAAGCACAGAACTCCGGAGCAGTTTAACAGTGCTTATTTACAATAATGTCAATGTTCAGCAAAAGTAGCAACAGACAGACAGGGAGCGAGGAGTGAGCTGGAACAGATGACGGAGAGCAGGGCGAGATCCGGAGACGGGACACGGGAGCAGGTAAGAGCCAGGGTGACGAGGAGACAAAGACAGGACTGATGAGGCGATGAGGAGACGGGAGTGGAGCCAGAGACGCAGGAGCTGGGACGATCCAGGGAGCAGGAACCTGGAGAGGCAGCAAAAATCCAATGAATCACGGGAACAAGGTAAGTACAGCATTCAAAAAAGCAGGACTAGAGTATTCACATAACCACGCGGACGGTCTTGCGCCGAGTGGCTGGAGCTGGCCCCTCTTATCCGCCACAGATGGTACTGATCAGCGCTGATGGGCTGCAGGTGTGTGCGGGAGGAGAGAACACAGGAGGCAAAACAGGGGCAGGAAAACGTGGATCATGACATTCAGTTCTGTTTAAAATGATCAGAAGTTTAAAATACTACACCGCTTTTCCCTATACTCTACACACTGTCTTACTAGTTTACTCTGTTCGCCCTAAAAGAAATTGGACTCATACTGGCACGCCGTGAGATACAGCAAGGAGTCTGGCTGTGCTTACACTTACAAGGCGAAGAGAAAACACAACAAATTATGAGCTGGAACCTACATAAAAGCTCTACTCTCTGTTCACTATTAATACTGTCCGCACTATCATTTCCGAAGCTAGTTACCCATAATGCTTTGCGTAAACAGCTTTGTCTCAAACTCTGGATGCTGCTTGATAAACAGGTCTTTCACGTGTGTCTGACAACTTTCTAAACGCGCCTCATTATGTCCTCATTGATTTTTCATATTCCTCCTCACTAGTAAATACCCCCAAGGTGCTCCTATTGCACTGCACCGCTCCGGCTCGTATCCTCGGCAGTACCTACGCTTACCTATCTATCCATCCATCTAGTGTTCAGAGCAAAGAAACAGCCCAGCACTTAAGGGATCTGAACGGTTTCCAATTAGCAAAAACAAATACCTCCACTCACGCTCGCCGTGTCACAGAGGGCCCGGGAGAGCCTGGGCGGCCATTACACACAATTAGAATTTAATAAGCCCAATATGCTCACTATACTAATGGGGCAGGAGGGGAGAGGAGCAGGGTGCACAGAGAAGGGAGGGGCAGATTGGCCCTAATAGTCACCATGGTTGTATATGTCTTATTGCTGTAAATCCGCCTGCTTGCTAACAGCTCCTTCCTCATTTAAATCATGTCGGGGATTTCTGGGTAATCTTAGTCTCTGCAACGACCCTTCTATCTACACTCGAATATCAAATCTCCCACCCTTTGTCTCTCTTTTTCCTATTCACACCAGTTCATTTATTTAGCTTTTCCTTTTCTGCCAGCTCTTTCTTCACCTATTTTATAATTTCTCACCTGCAGTCAGTGGCTCCATTTTTAAATTTCTTTCAGGCCATTGTATCAGTCTTTGTCTGGAAAACCAGAGTGGTTTTGTAACAAATGTTCACATGGACTGATTGTCTAGCACAGTGGTGGTAATGCACTAACAGCAATATGAAAGGGGAATTGCATTGGAATCACGCCATAATAAGGCCATGTCAATGTGACCTTAAAGGTAGGACTGATTTCTTTTTTTAAGAAACAGGCTTTTTGCAGGTTCAGTAAATGCATATCTTCTGTGTTAGTGCGAGAAGTTGACATAGAGACATTTCTATTCCCTGGCAGTTCTAACTGCTGTAACTGTCACGTGTGCTCATTTACTCTGTGAGGCATCAGGGGTCATCCAAAATGATAATGTGTTGTAACTCACCTTGATGTGGAGGAGCAGCAGCTCTATCAGATGCTTGGAGTAGTGTCTTTGAGTTACTCTGTTCCTGATGTCAAGTTGGAAAGCGTAGCATTATGTAGCATCAGAGGGTGACACGAAGAAAAAAAAAGTGAAAAAATCTGAATCAGAAAAACAAAACAAACAAGAACATAATGTAGTTTATCTGTTGACCTGGGTGCTTACACTCACAAGGTATCAATGTTAGTGAGTCAATATGTTCAGCCCAACATACAATCCCTCACTATAATGAGGTTCATCTTTCATGGTCGTGATTTTTTTTGTGCAATTTTGCATGCTTTTTTTTACAGTGTATGAACGTGCATTGCGTTCTGCGTCCTGATTGGCTGAGGCACTGTAGACCATTGTCAATCAATCTCCTCCGTGTCGTGTCTCTTGTACAGTACAGAATGAGGTCAGCCAATTTACATAAATGTTCGATCACAGTGTGACTCTGAAGTGCTGTATGTTTGGAAGTTTTCTCCCCGACAAAACCCACAATGTTGATGAAACGTCCTGCACCGACAAAAGCACACATTTTTTTTCTTGAAATCTTGACAGTGTTTAAACATGAGAAAAATGTGAGAAAATGTTAATGCCTGTCTGAGAAAAGTGTATAAAGAGTGTGGTGAAGGGTTTTACAGCCTTAAAACATATATAATAACTGTAAAAAATCAAGCTGACTACTGCGGATTTCAACTATAGCGGGTTAGTTTTAAAATGTAACCCCCACGATAAACCAGGGACCACTGTATACAGTAAGTTGCCATCACTAGAAATATCAAGTCACCATTTCTGCTTTTTGTCAATTTGTTTTCGCATGTCTCTCTCTCGTCTTATTTGGTTGTTTTAACCATACTTTAACTAAAGTGATCTAGGAGCCGAACCAGGCTGGGCCCCTCTGGGAGCCAGTACCCCTCAGGGTCTGAACCCCTCCAATGAGGCTTCACTTTACACAGTGGAGACAACTGTGGGCCGTTCCAGTCTGCTTTAAAGTGAACCAATGGAAATGAGGCTCTAGGGCTCTGTACAGAGTTCAGTGTTGTGAGACTGATACTTGTCTCTGAAAAGTGGCATTGTGTCCCCACTGTTACCCCCTGTTTGCCAATGCAGGCCTAAAAAAGTAAGAACTAAAATAAATATAGAATGCAGCATCATAAAACTGTGACTTTGTGACTCAGGAAAAGCCCAGTAGATCAGACTTGGCTCGTCTGTCTGCTCTCTCCAAACACCCCCCTCCTATATCACTCCAGATCTGTGTCGCTCTGTTTCAATAGACGAGAGAGGCTCTATGAAATGAGCTGATACAAATGGTGTTTTATATGGCAGTGTGGCACCGTCAGACCCAACACAGCAGGCAATCATAAAAGCCATTGTCTGCTGCGCATGACACCTTTTAATGTGCTCCATTTGATTTAATGCAACCATAGGTGAGGCGGGGGAGGAGCAGAGGCCAGGAGGGGAGGGGGAGATAAGGAGAGGGGGGGCAGAGGAATAACGGAATAAAGCCGAAAGAAGAGATCTGAGTTTCAAATATGAAATTGTGTCCTGTTGAAACAGGGAAATGGCCCATTTTCCTTTCCCTATACATGTAATATACGCACATGTCAGCAGGATTCAACTCAGCTGTTAGAGTTGTTTGGTCTCTATATATTATCCACTTGACATTTGTGAGTGTGCTTGAGAAAGAGAGAACAACTATATATTAGTCTGTATAGAAATATAGAAATCTGTTACGTTACTATAGTAGCTATGCAAGAATCCAATTTACCTGACGATTGAAATGAGCAATGATTTCTTCCTTCCATTGTTTTGAATGAATACAGTATGTTTGTCTATAAATATAATGACATATCTTTATTGTATGCAACTGATGTCATTCTCTAGCCAGAAGAAGTGATATAGTTTTCGGGGAGTTATCTGAGATAGAATGAGATCAACAGATGAGACGTGGTTTATGTGAAAAGGGTCTGCATTCTGGTTGTTTTTTTGCTCCTGTATCCCTCATTTCAAATAACACAATCCGCTCAGAACGACATTTCCTCTTTTGTCTGAGACGAGTACAAGCTGCATCTGTATGTATAACGTCATTAGTGCATGATATGACTGTCCAGAGTGAGACTCTCAGTTTGTTTCAAAGACTGTCGTAGTGATTGTGCTGTAAGCCTCATTCAAAGAGGTGCCAGTGGGTGCTGCTCCACTTCAGCAGGTCAATTACACACATTTGGATAAATGGGTGCAGGCTGATGTCTCCATTTAAGAAGAACTTGGACTAAATTCTGTGCATAGTAAGAGGTCGCCAACAACTTACTTTAAGTGATGTTTATATGTACAAGGAATGTAAATCATGCTCTCTTGTCAGCGATGACCTTGATTTCTTTCAGCACATTCATGGGTAAAGCTATTGCAATGTAAAACAGATTTCACAGTGCAACAACCATTATGACAACTATTGTTAAAAAAAAAAAAAAAATTCAATAGAAATCTATATACACAAGTCTCCATGGATTTGCTGTTACGCTCCTCCTGAGTATGAAGATATATCACTGCAATGCAGTCAAAGGAGGTGAAAGAGGATGAGAAGAAAGTGATGAAATCTCTCAATACTAATATTGATAATAATTGTTGTTAATAATTGTTAATATAGAAATGTCATGTTTATGGCTAAAGACCCCCCCCCCTCCCTCTCATTCTTAAACACAGAACCTTTACATTTTCAAAATTCTTCTTATTCTGTATTCCCTTTTACATGTCCTTGGTTGGAGGACCCCATAACCTCTTTGCCCAAGTGGAAAAACAAAGATCCTACTTTGTATTCTGATGCCCCATGAAAACATTGTTCTGATGAAAACATTGTTCTCAGTACAGTAGCTCACTGAACCACAAGCCCGCATGAACACCAGCTATAGCTTTTACTGGTTCATCACTGTTGTTGTATCTGAGACACACTACTGACCACTACAGATTAGGGAAAAAATCCATCAAAAAAAAAATAAAAAATATATAACATTCAAATATTCTCAATATTCTATATTATTGTAAGCTGTAGAGTAAGTTTGCTGAACTTACAAGTTACATTACTGTAATGAAATGTTACTATTTTCAAACCAATTTGATCATATTTAATTTATTCAGCAATGCACCACTCAACACTAAGTACAAGAGGACACATTCACCAACCATTTGAAAATAAATGGCTGCAGGCTGCAATTGATCTAGCTTGGCTGACGTGACCACAGTGATCAGTGCTTTTGGCCAACCCTTGTCTCTCAGCCTAATAGCTATATACACCCTGAGAGCAGGCCGTGATTGTCAATGAGCACTCCAGCTTCCAAGCACCACAGGATAATTAGCTTGCATCCCCCGACTGTCAGACTTGGCAAAATCCCTTTCGCTTTCTTCCTCTACATGCAGCCATTTTCTGTTTTATTTTTGTAAAGAGAAAGTCTTTTGAAGCCTTTTCTCCAACCTGGCAAATGTAAGATGATGCTAAATGTGATTACTGTTGAGATTAAACGTTCACACAGAGGCCTATGAGACCTACTTGTGTACTCAGTGTTTGTGCTTATTGGGCCCAAAGGGTGCTAAGGAAAACCTCAGTATCCCTGTAAATAATGCTCATATTGAGTGGATATTGTGATTTATTTCCCCTCCCTGTGTTTAGAGTCAATAGCGCAGGTAGCGTGCCCACATAAAACTCTCTCGTAGTGGGGCAAATGCACGGTGGTCATTGTGCTGTTAAGGCATAAGGCTGAAAAATCTAATGTTTATTTTATCATCTGGTCACAACTACTTCCCTGTGTAAGTTTTCAGCGTATAATTACTCGTAATAAAAAAACTGTTTTGTCAGGGGAGAACTCAAATCTAGTCTGCTTAAAATTCAATTATTCAGTACTTGGGTTTGCATAAACAGATTTAATTAAATTTGATATGTTCTGCACAAAGTGAGCATTCTGTTCTTATTGGTATATTGATTCAATTTCTTGATGAGTCAGGTAAAGACAGGAGATGGTGAATAAACAAGTAGCCAACTCTTCCTTGAAGATCACAGAAAATGGGGGCCTCTGAGTTCTGTAATAACATCGTTGCAACATCACTCTCACGTCCTAAAAACAACTTTGTAATGTGTCAACATGAAGGTGTAGGCATATTTTCTTTGCCATATAGCATAGTTGAAAGAATGTGAAAAAAATGCACTATTTTGCACATAGGAGGAAGCATAGTCAGACAGAAGCTACAGTAAGGTTTTGTATTTGCATCAGGAGGTTGGTGGTTCGATCTCACTTCAGGCACTGTTCACTACCATTGTCATTCATGAAGACTTCTACTACTACTACTTCTCCCAGCTTGCCTATTATGAACGTGGTATGTGAAAGAGTGTCCGGTGCTGGCCAGAGGAGCTGATGGTGCAGACTGAACCAAATTCCAAACTTCCATGAATCTAGGCTACAGATGAAGCTTAGCAACATAATACTTGAGCATCTTTAATAGAGTAGTCTTAAAGGTCCTATATTACACCAAATTGACTCTTGGAGATTTTAACCATGTTATATACTGTTACCTCCTCAAAATCATACCTGAAGTTGTGTCCCCATTTTTTTTTTGGCCCTCAGGCTTCCAGCTGAACCGGCCAAATCGATCATAAGCAGTACTTTTAGCAGCAAATTAACTATTTCTATCACTATATCCTCAAACATGTCGTAACGTCAGGCGGAGGGACCAAAAATGCAGAACTCGGGAAGAGTTTTTAACAGTGTTTATTTACAGTGAGTGAATAATACAAGCAAATGATGGTGGATCAGATGAGGAGCTGGGTGTGCGGGGTCCAGGACAAACACAGAGGTGCAGAGATGTAGACGAGGGAAACAGTACCAGTGCAGGGAGGCAGGGTCTGAGGCGAGGGTCCGGAGCTGGTCCAAGAGAGTAGCACAAAAAATCCAATGAGCAGGACAATCAAAAAACAGGAACATTACCAAAAAGCCAAGAGGAGTAGTCACGTAGACACGTGGACGATCTGGCCCCCAAGTGTAGAATCCGGGCTCCTCTTATCCCAGCAGGTGTAATTGATGAGATGATTGTCTCCTGGTGCGCACGGGAGGAGCCAGGAACTCCGTCCAGCTCCGCACACGGACAGGTGAGGGAGGGTAAAAGAACAACACACGAGGCAGGACAGACAGGGATCATGACAAAAACATCACATTGCATTGTGATACAGACCTAAAATTAATGTGTTTGTGTTTGATGATTCCAGGCTAAAATGATCCAAATGATTCTAGTGAAGCTGTATGGAGTTTAAAAAACACTGTATTACCAGAGTGACAGCGGCTCAGTGGTTAGAGCGTCGGTCCCCCAACCAGAAGATTGGAGGACCAAGTTCATGTGTTCCTTAGGCAAGACACTTCACCCACATTGCCTAGTATGAAAGTGGTGTGTGCGTGAATGATTGGTGGTGGTCGGAGGGGGCGATGGCGGTGATTGGCGGCCCCTCGAAAAGAACTCTATCTAAACATGCAGAGGTTTGTGTGTTTTATGTGAATGAAACAAAAACAACTCCAGCTATTTTGTGATGAGCAAACAACATGGACAATATAAAAAAAAATAATGTAAAATGAGCCCTTTAAGATATTATTGCATAACATATTTTGGTGGTAATGTCTCTGGACTCACACAGAATGCTGATGGTCACCTCATCACTAGATCTCATCTTTGGACTGCCCGTAGTGAACTGTCATAGGGCCGTGTCTGTAGGTTACTGAACATAATGTAAACTATCGTACTTAAGTCTTAACAAAACAACATGATGGGTCTATTTAAATGACACTTCTTACTTGAGTGCAGTGCGTGCCTAGAAAGAAAGCACGAGGGACTAACTGTTCCATTGGACTATTCTCGCGGACACCGAGGGTTATTGGAATGATTAGTTTGCAGCAAAGTAACAGTTCCCTGCTTCAAAGATCCCGAAGCTGCTGATGTAAGCTATTTCCTCTCTCTCACCCCCATTTTAATCACGGGATGTAAATCAAACAGAGAAAGAAAGCCACTAATTTAAAGCTGCTTGAAGACTTTGGGTCCCTATGGGGCTTAATAAGGTGCAGTGTCTGGCTGTGATGAGAGTGTAAAAAGCGGATTAATCCTTTTTTTAAAAGATTGTGACATAAAAACCTAAACTTGGAGGCTGATGATTAAGAGAGCAGGAAATAAAGGAGTGCTGTTTATTAGCGATGGATGTTCTACACAGACAGAGAGTACCCCATAAACACTTTATATGTGCACATACACAGTGGTACTTAACATGCCGCGGTGCCAACTCACCGAGGGGCTTTTCAAACATCCCTACATCTTTGTCACACTGCCTATAATTACCACTTTTCTTATTGGATTGATTCTCTGTGATGGTGTTTTCTAATTATGTTGAAGCTATTATACATGTTATTCACTGCACTTACAATTGCACTGAAAATGGTTCATAAATCTAAAGTGCTTGTCAGCTTGTGTGCAGACTAATGGAGCAACACAAGTGTCTGGCCATATATAATGATCCGAAACTACCTGAGCATTCTCTTTAACTTCTACTTCAAATGAAAAATCCCCATTATTCCAGTGATTGAATTGTCAGTCACTATTACGTCTTTGAAACAGAAAGCAAACTTAGGCTTTAAACATATTTTTTGAACGCTTTTGTGTTTATATTGCACCGCTGACTATGGAACGTTCCTCGTGTCAGTAGATTTGAGGAGAACAGTGGCAGAGTGACAAGCTGTCTGTATGTGTTACTTACAGTGGTGCCCCATTGGTAAATGGTCATGGCCATGTTTTTATATAGCACCTTTCCAGTGCCGTGTGGTGAGGTTCATGGCTGGTGAGGCACTGACATCGTCACAATCAGATTTACAAACATATAAACCAGGTGTCAGTACATTTGGCCCCGGGTCAGTTTCTCTCCCAGTGACTTTGGGGCCAGAATAAAAAAAGAATTTCAAAATAAAAGTTCCAAAGTCCGTATGAAATAGCTCTAATAGTATGAAATAAAAGCAGCTGGTTTTGTATTGTTTTTTAATCCTTATTCTGGTTCCCCAATTTTCAGTGGATTTAAGTCATTAAATTTCTTACCATTTTGTACGTTTCTGTTTGAAAGAGCGAGTCTTTTGTCCCGTTGTTGGAGCAATTTAGCTCCTTTAGCGTTGGTCTCGGTCCTTTAATTATAACCTCCTGCTTCGACCGAACGTCCAGTTTAGAAAACTGCTTGAGCTTTAATATGTAATCTTCCTCCATTTAAAAAGTAGGGCCAAACTATTTTTCGCGTGAGCCCAGGGATTCTTTCAATTCCCGCATTGAAAGAATCCCTGGGCTCATGAGCTCCCCCTAACATGAGGCAGGGTAACTGCGTGCCTCACCCGAGCCTTTTCACAGCCGCTTAAAGCAGCAGCTTTCCACACAGCACAGTCAGTCCATATGAGGCACAAACGGCCTGTGCTTCACCACGTGTCTCTTCTCAGGATTTTGAGTAAAAAAAAGAATAAAATTGCAAAGTTAAATAGAAATTAACTTTATTGTACAAATCACTGGATAAAATAACTATTTCATTTATTTTTCTCTGTGATGACAAGTGAGGCACCACATTACTGCACCTTTCCACGTTCAAGGCACTCAAAGCGCCTTACATCAAGGAACCACTTACTCACTTATTCACACACTGATGTACGCAGATGCTGGACGCGAGGTGGGTGAAGTGTCTTGCACAAGGACACAATGACAGCATTCATCTGTGGGAGCTGGAATCGCACTGCCAACCTTCAGTGGACAAATACTCTACCAGCGAGTTACGCCCAGTCATATCTAGTAATCAAGTTCTGATGTGCTCTTTGTTCTGTCCAACCCAATATCTCAAAAATATGTTAAGAATCTATGAAAGATACTCCACAGACACGAGGTGGTTTAAGGACACAACAACAGCATTCATCTTTGGCAGCTGGAATCGCACTGCCAGTGATGGAAGGGGGTGAAGGTGAGTGGATCTGAGCGCTCAACCAACGATGTTTTATGTCAAGAGCGGGATTCAAACTGCCAACCTTTGGATCACTGGAGAAACACTCTACCTACTAAGCTACTGTCATCCGTTGACTATGTTATACACCATTTTACACACATTTTAAGGGAAAATACAATTAAATATATGCAGATTATCTCAGTTGAGGGAGAAAATATGTATGAAACGCTCATCTAACTGTTCCATGTTTGCCTTTCTGTTTGCGTTTTGAATAAAGTTAAGGTAGCTGAGTATTCTTGACCATGTAGCAGAAAAAAAAAACAACTTTGTGTAGCTTCAGCTTAGCATAATGTAAGCATGAATGAGAATGTCTCTTCCACAGTACTTGTCCTCTTGCTGCATGTGCCCTGTATAATGTGTCCCACAGTTGTGCTCAGTCCTTCACACTCGTGGTGCTGCTGCTACCCCTGTTTGTGCTCTGTCCTCGTACAAAAGAGACACCGCCCCCTTGAGAGGAAAATGGAGCGTGACGGCAACCTCAACTGAACTGGAGGAGTTTTCAAATGTGGCCATCGTTTCAACGGACTGAGCTCTTTTTGCCATTATTTTCATGGGTTTAAGCATATTGAAATATTGTATCAAAACTCTGCAGAATTTGGCTATTAAAAAAAACAAAAAAAAACCCAATGATATTAATTGTGAAATAGTGAGGGATCAAAGAACTGCGGCTTGCATTATTTATTTATCTTTTATTCAGTTTATTTTCTCAACTCTCCTGTATTTTTATAATGCGCTTTTCCACCTTCAAGGCCCTCCAAAGCTCTTTACATCATGGAAATACTCACCGGTATACGCCGACACTGGGGGCAAAGTGGGCTGCCCAAGGACACAACAACAGCATTCATCTGTGAGAGCTGGAATTGCACCACCAACCTGTGAGTCAGTGGATCTGATTGCCCTACCAATGATGTTCACGTCAAGAGCGGGATTCGAACCAGTAACCTTTCGATTAGTGGACAAGCACCAACAAGCAAGCGCCCACTGAGCTGCTACCGCCCCCGTGAAACATACTACCATAAAAACAAGTCCGGAATATGACTTTTTGTCTCAATTTCTTTGTGACATGCAACAATCTTCAAAGCAATACTATTTTAAAACGAAAAGGAAACTGTTGTTGTTTTAGCATTTGATACACAGCTTATCCCTCATGTATTTATTTATTTCACTGTAATAACGCATTTAACACAAACTTCCAGCATTTTGCAAAATATTCAAAATTCAAAAGTTAAAGAATTTGCAAAAAAAAAACAAACTCTTCACGTGTTTATTTCATGCATGATTTGGGAAAAGGTGTCACCTCTCGATTTGCATGTGCGTGTGATCCGCTGTCATCCCCATACGTAAATAGCCACATCAAAGCGGGATCTCATATGCATGAATTTACACTTTAGTCCCGTCTTCAAAGCAAGAATACCCACATTATTGAACTATTCACTATGATCGCTGTTTACAAAAGCCACCGGAAGATGAAAGTGAACGCTTGTGTTCATATGTGATAGAGGGGGCTAAGCAGTGCAGACAATGGCGTAAAAAATAGAGGCGTGGATAAACAGGATTTTCTTAGAGTGTTTAAAACCTTAAGAAAAGTGGAAAAAAAACAACCAAAACAAAACACTGACAATCAAAAACCACTCTGACTTTGTGCTTCGGCTGCCCTGCTCCTCCGCTGTCCCCGTAATCACTTTCAACATATTAAATTTGGATTAACAACAATAGAGGAATTACAATACAAGCTGGCAAGGAAATTATTTTCAGGCCCACTAATGAAATTCATGAAATAATGCGCCCCACGTTTCTCACCTCAAGGTAGACTTAGCTGCTTGCAAACACATATGCGCTCAAACAGGCTGATATGAACCCAAAGGGAAGCAATAATTAGGAAGTAATAATGGGAGGACCTGCCTTGTCATTTATCATTGTACGCTATGAAGGGGAGATGTATTGGATTGTTTACCAGCGTTGATTAAATATGGAAATGGAAGCTGTTAGGTGTGAATAGAGTACGCTGTCATTGTACTCGTGCAGATGGCGACGTCAGCGCGTGAAGCAAAGCACAAGCGAGCCCGTAATGTTAACATGTAGTGCGCGAAGTCAAGGGCTCTTAAGGTAAATCGGCAGCAGGGGCCAGGGCTAGCGTCACTCGTGTAGAAAATCATTTCAATCCGAAATACAAAGGGCTCAAGCATAATCCACACAGAAGAACATGCATTCATACAGATGGAATACATATAATTGAATGGATCCGCCGCACAGTCAGTCCTTCCCTGGCATGGACTCTCGCTTAGTTATTATAATCGTAGAGTTATTTTATGAATGGATAGCTTGCCTCTCTTGTAAATCAGTTAGTCAGTGTGAATAGGTGAATATGATATTACGTCTGCTGTTGTAAAAGTAGTGATTCGATGCTGTTTTGAAAAAGCATTAGCTATGTTTGGAAGTGCACCAAGAGAGCAGAGACATAAAAAAAAAGGCAAAAAAAAAAAAAAAACACCAACAAAAAAACAAATACATGGAGATGGTGACTCACTTACCGCTCACAAAATGTAAGGTCACTTTACAAAGCATAAATTAAAACATCTAAAAAGTTGGTATAAGCAAGGCCTGTCACGATAACACATTTTGAAGTACAAGTAGTACTTGCCGAAGTACATATAGACAATGACAGACAGAATACAACAGTTAAATCAATACAGTAGACCTAGCCTACAAACACAAACGTAGATGTTTTAGTTTCAGTGAAGTTAGCTCCTCCCTTCAGCTCAGAGGTGCCCAAACTTTTTTTTATTTTAGGTCAGTATCACAATGCAATGTGATGTTTGAGGATATAGATGTAGAAATAGTTTAATTTTGCAGTTTTTTCTTCTTCTGCATAATCTTTATCTTAGTTCTTTTGTCTAGTGTGGCACAGTGTCTGAGAGCCCGTGTTTAGCACTAGAAATACGTGTGCACTTCATTCCTCCAGTCCCGCTTTGTCTCCTTAGGTCTAATTTAAAGAGACAGTCCGTCTGCACATGTGTGGTCATAGAATATGTATGTGTGAATATTTAATCAGATTTCACTTGGTGCTGCTGAAGATGACGATGACTGCGGTTTACATGTAGAAACACATTAAGATCTCCTTTACCCAGCCTTGTTTATCTACTGTGTGTGTGTGCGTTTGTGTGTGGTCCAGGGGGTGTCCGAGTGCACTGTGACGGTAATCCCAATGCATTTGCAAGCCAGCTCCAGTCATGGTCAGTAGAGAGGGGCTCCCTGATGCCGGTAAAACCCAGCGCAGGAAGCCTAAACAGGCTGACACACTCCTGGCACACCCGGGCGTAACAGCTAAATCGTTCCTGACAAAATCAAATGCATCCTATTGGTGGTTCGACAGCGGTTCAGTTCCCCTGACCTCTTATTCAAGTGCAAAGTGAGGGTTCTCCAATTCAAGGTTGCGACAAAGGCAAGATCTTGGGAAGTTGTACTGCCGGGGAAGGAAATTAAGAGATATATTTTGATTCAGAAATATACTACTACTGCAAGATAATAATAATAGAAATCACTCTGTTTAAATGATTGTGCACATTAAAATATTTTAATATTGGGATCAGCTGGTAGATCCTTTCATCAGCAATGTGTAGGAGTAGCGGCTCTACTCTGAGCTCCTCCCATGTGATTGAGCTCCTCACCCTATCTCTAAGGGAGTGCCCAGCCACCCTGCGGAGTAAACCCATTTCGGCCACTTTTATCCGCGCTTACCCAGAGCTCATGACCATAGGTGAGGGTAGGAACTTAGATTGACGGGTAAATCGAGAACTTTGCCTTTCGACTCAGCTCCTTCTTTACCACAACGGACCGATACAGCAACTGCATCAGTGCGGGATTTACTAGATGAATATTGTGATTTAAAATGTGCAATTGTGCATTAAAACCTAATGATCCATGGGCATCATAGATTATAGCTATATAACATACACAAGCACAATAGGTCTTTAATAACCCAATATAGGGGATTTCATTTCTTCTAATGCCATGATCTTGGTTTATACACTTCTCAAGATGTTCCTTTGTGAATATATTGCAATCATAACATCATGGATTCTCTGTGTTCGTGCATCTGTAGCATTTTATTTTAGCCTTTTTTTCACATAAAATGTACATCAAGGGACCAAACATGGAGGATCAGCATTTCAGTTTTATGCAGCTAAAATCTAAAACAATCTTCCTGAAGATGTGAGACAGGCCTCCACTTTGACAATGTTTAAATCCAGACTCAAAACGGTTGTGTTTAGCTGTGCATATGACTGAAAGGTTTTTATTATGCACTCTTCTCTTTTAAATAATATTCGTGTTGTTTGCATTGAGATTTTATAATGTCTTTCTCATTCTGTAAAGCTCTTTGAATTACGTTCTGTCTGATGATTTGTGCTATACAAACACTTTTGCCTTGCCAATGCCAAATTCAACGCTCAATGCTGTTCACTTTCTTTCATAAATAAATGTACATAATGAGGCTTTTCTGTTTGTCAACCAACCAACTCTTTGAATTGCTCTATTTGCACCAACAATCCAGGACAAAGAACGACATTGATTTAAAGCTCAAGTTTAACAATAGCTTGTGAAAAATGTTCCGAGAGATATTTCTAAGTGTGGTGGCTGATTTGTGAAAAAGAAAAAAAAAGTACTTGTGCTAGCCAGATTTCTAAGTAACCATCTTTTGAATAGCCATTGTTGCTCTCCACAAATTACAGGCCATAAATTACACATCACATTGTCCTTACCAGCATCCGGCTCAAAATTAAAGGGGCCATTCAACAATGATCAGAAACAATTTACAAAACTCTGGCAGGAGGGAAGGCAGAATGGACTAAAAGATTTACAACAAGCTCAACAGTGATTTCTGGAGTTATGCTTTTTTTTTTTAACTGTCTGCGTAATCCCTCAGTCGTCCAGGTCTGATCCATGGCAAAAGGCGAAGTTTAAATCTGTCAACTGGACAAATTGTAGGAGTGAAGACGTTTCACTGCTCATCCAAGCCGCTTCTTTAGTTTTTGAACTGAAGAAACGACTTGGATGAGAGGTGACAGTTGACAGATTTAAGCAATTTTTTTACTGGGCATGTGAAAGTTTATATTTTTTATTTAATTTGGATGCTTTATGCATTTAGCTTTCTGCTCAAGCTAACTTTCTGCAGTCAAGCTCCAGTTTTACATCACATTCTCTATACAGTCAACATTCATTTTTTGCCGTTTAGAGAGGCCAGCCGTCTAAGCTAAGCAGGGACTTCCAGACTTCCTTCAGCCCAGACACATCCTCCAGCTCCTCCGGTGGGACCCCAAGGTGTTCCCAGGCCAGTCGAGACACATAGTCCTTTCAGTGTGTCCTGAGACATCCCCTGGGCCCCCTCCCTAGGGGAGTGTAAAACCCTCCCAGAAGGCGTTCTGAGTAGGTGCCCCGAGTCACCTCAGTTGGCTCCTCTCAACGTGTAGGAGCACGCGGTTCTACTCCGAGCTCCTCCCATGTGACCGAATTCCTCACCCTATCCCTAAGGGAGCGCCCGGCCACCCTGTGGAGGAAACCCATTTTGGCCGCTTGTATCCGCGATCTTGTCCTTTCGGCCATTACCCAGAGCTCATGACCACAGGTGAGGGTAAGAACCGGGGCGGGTGCGAAGAGATCTGGGTGTAAGTTGACGGCGGGGGCCTTGACAACTGAATCTCCGGACATGGAGACTGGCTCTGGGGATCCTACTGTTTTTTTTTTTGTTTTTTTTTAAACACAACGGCATCAACTCACCTGTTGTAGTTCAATCTAACCATTTATTTTTATGGTCAGATTGTGTTAATACAAAGTTCACATTAAAGTCAAACACATGAAACAGAGATTCAGACAAAGCAGAGCCCCCAGTGAGTGTCAAGTATCAATAACCAGCAAATTATGGCAACAATTGATTAAAAAAAGTGTAATGAAACTGTTACTACAGAGTAATCATGTCCCTGAAAGATAGTGAGGGACATGCCAGTGAGTCAGAATTGATATATCAATACTTTACTGACAGTGATGCTCCCCTGCACCGGAGACTGGAGCAGCCATTCGCCCCAGGCCACAGAGCCCATCAGTTTGTATATAGATGGTGCTCCAAAATACACAGTATATTCAAACAGTAGAATATGATCAAATGCGCACATATTAGCCTCCATTTTCATCATAAGATTTCATCTATAAACTGAGAAAATAGAAGTGGTCTGTGCTGCGTTGGTATGCTTTAATCAGGACATTTAAACTGAACATTCTGGTTTTAGAAGTATTTCAGCTGCTCCTTTGGCCTTTTTGGTTCACATGCATAACATACCAGTCTGAGATTTGAAACATGCCGCACATTACATTCAACATCTAAAAAAAAAAAGTCCCATTCATAAAAAAATGTTTGATATTCTCATTAATAAACAATGACAATTATTATGATTATTTTCCTCTGGTCTGATACACTAGACAGCAGTTATTCGACCATAACTGTGTGTGTTAATTACACATGAGTGAGTGCAGTGCAATTATCCTCCACTCAGGACATGGATCACATTGTGTAGTGTTAATATTACACTAAAACAGTGAAGGAATTAATGTGTAAAATAACTGTGGGTTTAAGCTAAAGAAAACAGGCCAATTGGACAAACGGGTCCAAATTGTCTTGTTTTTTAATGTAATAATATGAACAAAAAGGAAAATCTCTGTGATCTGATCTCTGTGGGTGTAAACCTGCTCACAGTATGTTCATGGAGCAACAAAAACAACTATAGTGGAAGAAATGCAAGATAGATATGTTTAATGCCACATTTTGGATCATTCCAGATATTTTTCTAGTCATTGTCCAAGCATTTTAACTCACAAATGTCACAAATGACTCGTGCAAAGTGAAATATGTACAGTTTTTGCTGTTACACTGGAGTCTAATTGTGAATGTATATGTTTTCAGTGTGATTGGTTGATTACTCTTAAGGGGGCAGTCCCTTAACTTGTATAAGGGGAGAGGAAGGGGCTGTCCTCATACCTGAAGAAGTTCAGAGGGACAGAAATGCTGTACTAGTGTGTGGGAGTCTTCTTGAAACCTTTCAGTGCCTCCCAGTCAGGTGTGCAGAGTCTACACAGAAACCATTCCAGGCAAAGCAATGACATAACCACGGACAAAAGCCGGTGATGGACTCTCTACCACACATTTCACATTGTAAACCTCTAACATACTTTTCAGACCCAATTAAAACACACTGAATGCCTTTTCTAAAGCCCGTGTTCTTTGCCAGTGGCGGTGGAGCCCCTCCTCCACCCTCTATGCAGCAGTCACCTCTCCTTATTAGTCTTGCTTAATCAAGCCATCTCATGTCAGTCAAGTGAATGAGCTGCATGAGCTGACATGTGACACAGGGAAGGGGCCCCGGCTCCATCACGGCCCCCTGACCCCGACGTAATCTGTATATTATGTGTGGGTAAGCAGGTAAATGTCATGGACGCACGAGGAAGGTCACACAGTCACCCAAGGCAAACCAAGCAGAATATTGAAATCAGTCAGAAGTTCAACATAATGTCAAATTAAGTTCTTCTGAACAGCTGGGAAGTATTTTTCCACAAAACAGACAATAGAGAGATCTCTTTTCTGGTGGAGGGTAGGCCACCCGCTTGTCTCCATGGAGATGTTACCACTTTGCCTTGAATGAGATTGGCATTAAATGTATATACCCCCATGGAGACGAGCTACTGACACCAGGCCAAATTACAGAGTAAATCTGTGAAGAGGCGGCACTGCTTTCAGTAAGAATGCATGTTTTTCAAGATATCTTTGAGCTATGAAAACACCCACAATCAAATAAATACTAGATAGATTTTAATGCCATACTGTGGAAAATTTCATGTAATCCTTCAAACTGGGAGCGTCAGAACCTGTATTCAATATAACAGTTTTAAATCATAAAGTCTCCAGTGTTTGTTTAAAAGCAGTGTACGGTCACAGCAAACTGTGAGAAAGCTATCAATAGCTGTGTAATGTATGATATATATATTTTCATATCTGTATCTAATAGTGCGTCTGATGCGGCACCAGTCACATCTTCACTGCAGGGACATCCATCACTCCTTATCCCAGCTGAACCACAAAATGGAAGACACAAACAAAGACAGATTTCCTTATTCTGTCAAATGTTCAGTAAACTACAGTTAGGGACCTTTACCTCTTGCACTTTAAGCCGAAGTGTAATCCCTTTAGTCAGGAAAGTCAAACTTATTTCGCTCTAAAAATATGTGGGTGAAAATCTGACCTAAGAAAAGTTGCGAAAAAAGTTAAAAAGTACAGGAAGTACCGCTGGATTCTAAACAGCAATCCTTCGAGCTATGTCATTAATACACAAATGGATTTTTATTTTCAGACCAAGGTTTAGTTTGTTTTCACACCTGACATTTTCAACTGGTCTTCCTCAGAGTGGTCACATGATACTCCTGTGACACATCCGGTCAGCTGATCTGGACAGAGCAAACATCATTGGGACAATCAAAATGTGCCACGGGACTTTAAACCAGGACAAAGGTTGTTTTTTTTTAACTCTTTCACACCTGGGATACTGTCTTGAAGAAGTCGGACTGCAGATGGCGCTGTCGTCCTACCTCCGCTGGTAGGACGACAGTGGCGAAACCCGTTTAGCTGACCGGACACGTCAAAGCAACCTCATGTGACCACTCTGAGGAAGACCGCTGGACAAATCCATCCATTTCCATCCATCCGTTTTCTTCTGCTTATCCGGCGCCAGGTCGCGGAGTGGAGGAGGTTGACAGGTGGTTCGGTGCAGCGTCTACAGTGATGCGGTCGCTGTATCGGACTGTTGTAGTAAAGAAGGAGCTGAGTCGAAAGGCAAAGCTCTTGATTTGCCAGTCAATCTACGTTCCTAATCTTACCTATGATCATGAGCTTTGGGTAATGACCAAAAGAACAAGATCACGGATACAAGCAGCTGAAATGAGCTTTCTCAGCGAGGTGGGTGGGTGCTCCCTTAGAGATAGGGTGAGGAGCTCAGTCACATGGAAAGAGCTCGGAGTAGAACCTCTGCTCCTCCACATCAAGAGGAGCCAGCTGAGGTGGCTCGGACATCTGTGCAGGATGTCTCCTGGACGTCTCCCTAGAGAAGTGTTTTCTCCCACTAGGAGGAGGCCCCAGGGAAGACCCAGGACACGCTGGAGGGACTATGTCTCTCAGCTGGCCTGGGAACGCCTTGGGGTCCCTGGAGGAGTTTGAGGATGTGTCTGTGGTGAGGGAAGTCTGGGAGTCCTTCCTAGCTTACATTGGTGCTGCCGCGACCCGCAAAAAACGCTAGACTGCTAAATCAAATTGAATTATGAACATCATTGAACATATTGTGAAATAAGCTTTGGCCCTTTTATACAGTGAGGTTGCCATAGGACAGTTACAAATTACATCACATTCACATTTGCTTGCCAATGTCAAACCAAAAAGTCAGATCATAAATATATGTGTGTATATACATGTATATAATTTTTTTTTTTAATGTCAAGCTAGAGTAAACTGGAAAACTGGGAAAAGTGGGATTCTTTTAGCAAAAACCTGCCTTAAACCAAACTGCCTTAACTATGTTTTAGTGGAATAAGTAGTCTAACCTTTTATATGCACTTCTTAAAGGTCAACTCTCCTTCCATCAGACCCACTTTTCAAGAGTACGGAGAGGGAAAAAAGCATTGAGTGAGTACCCACATGGGCCAATATAGCTAAAACACAAGTTCTTGCCCGAGAAATGAAGTATGGATTTCTAATTTAAAGGGGCGGGTAAAAATGTGGGTCAAAGTTGCATTCATTTCAAGGCTCCCTCTGAGCCATCATGCGCTCCATCAGAGACATATTGGCCTGGGTTCTGCTCAGATGATGAGTGGTTTGCATTATGTATTAGCTTTATCACTGTGGATGGGTCGCTTTGAGATAATCACTTGGAGCTGATTGTCATTACTTTTGGTCCCAATGCCCTTCTCGAAACGGCTCTTGCTTAAATGCTGAGTTCATAATGTTCATGGAATGAAATCTTCTGGGGGTGGTTGGAGAAGGTGAGATTAAATTGTAAAGTGATGTATTTTATTTATTTATTTTTTATTGATTTTTTTTTTTTTTTTTTTTACAAATTAAAACCTTGAAACAAAAAGATAATTATACAGAAAAGAATATCAGTGGTCAAAGATTTAGAACTTAAATATTTTTCTTCACAAAATATTACTCCGCATTGCTCAAACAAAGCCTTATAGTGTGGAATAAAAAAAAAATAAACCAACTAGTAAGGTGCATAAGTGTGAAATAATCTGTTTACTTATTTGAAAACTTTCAAGATTAAATGCATGTTTTTGCTAAGCGTAATTTTTGTATTAATTAATTTCTTTATATGAATTAGGACACTGTATATTAAAAGTGCTGTGCCTGATTGCTACTGTGAAAAATAGAAGTGAATAACAGTTTGCAGTGGTCCAAAGTTATTCCTCACTTACCATATCCTTTCTGAACATCCTAATCATTCACCGTGATGAGTGATTTTCACTATTCTCAGAAACGAGTACAAAGTTTAGCTGTCACAGGAGGCATATCAGGATAATTACTACATCAACTTATCGTTCAATATATGAAAGCTGGAACTATATATTTTAGGACTCAATGTTTATGGTGAGTACTTTCTCTTTGCCAGAGTGGGAGATTAGGGGTATTTTTGACTACTTTCATGACAAATTATTGGTACATTCTGCTATTTATTTGTTGCAGCTCACGTCTTTTAATGAAAGAGTCTATTTAAAAATAATTTACCTGGATTACCTTGCATTATTTAAATTTTAATCAGTGTCATAAAGTAGTTTCAGTACTATTGTTTATTGCAATATTTCTCTGTAGCAATGTTATGTCTATGTCAAAGTAAAACTAACAATAACTAGCATGCTAACGCACACTTACGAGCTTATTTTGACCTCAGGAGCTGATTATAGAATATATCTGTACTGAGGCAAGATCAATTTTGCTCAGTTTTGCTTATCAGTGTATCAGGAAGCAGCTTGAACATAAATGTGCCATAGTTATCGCTTGTCTGTATTTTTTGGATTGATATTAGTCTGATCCCCACATCTTCTGTTGTGTCTCAAGCCCGGTCAAACGTGTTTTTCTTAGTGACTCATGTGAAACGAAGGAGCTCATTGGTCATCTATGATTTACAAATACAATCAAATAACAGAGTTTAGTGCCTTGCTCATCGATTCTGCAGAAATCCACATTGTTTTTCAGCCCCTTGTGCCATTTTTTCGATATGGATGGACCATGCCTGTCCATTCGATTGACTAATCCACCAATCAAACGCTTATTTGAAAACGGCAAGATTCAACAGTGATCCAGCTCCTCTCATTCAGTTCAGGTGGTGTTGATTGCACTGATGGAGTCCAGGTGGGTGTAGGAGGAGCCAGGACTCCTCCCAGCTCCAGGCTCAGACAGGTGAGGGAGGGGCAGGGCACACACATGAGGATGGAGCAGGCAGGGATCATGACAATACTTGAGTTTCAGAAAAAGTACATCAGGGAAAACTACATCACACCCTGTTGTCTGTATCTTACTTTCTGTCCTTCTTGCTCTCCATCCTCTGGACATAGCTGCACAGTCGTCTGTGTCTGAGCGCTGTCCTCACACCCGCATGCCTCCACAGCGCAGGTCAAACCCAAAGACCCATTTCCTCCCATTACATTTAACAGACATGTGTGAAAGTCTGTGTGGCCCTGTTAGCCATGAAGGAGCACAGCCTGATCCTGGAACAAACACCAAGGACACAGCTTTTGTGTGGCTGAGGTTTAATCCACAAGTGTACCATGTAAGGCTCTCCTCAGCGTTTGATCCAATTCACCCCATTGGCCAGGTTTTTTCTACGGGCTAAAAATGTATCCCAACTAAAAGTACACACGTCTTTAATGAAGATATATTGAAATGTGTTGTGTACTTCATAACCAAATTTGAAGAGAAATAGTACATTGTTGTAGAGGCATGTGGTAACTGTCAATAAATAAAGACAATTTAATAAAATGATCCAGTATGAGTAATAAAAATATCATGAAGATAATCTCTGAATTTTTATAAGAAGTTAAACACATCTGAAAACCTCAGGCACTGTCATATGTGAGACCCTGAGTTCTTTCAAAGTGTAGGAGGTCTGAACAGTCTTTTCATAACTTTATTTCTTGTCCCTATAGACAGTTATTCATACAGGTATGTATGGAATCATAGTATGGATGTATTATTTAATGTCAGAGATATAGAGAAAAGTCCGGATGCATTTCTTGCAGTTATTGGACTGTACATAAATGAAATGAACTTGTTTGTTTTTCCTACACACTATTTGATTGCCAGTGGCTCAGTATTTCAGTAATGTATATTTTATGTGCTTTTTTCCATACTAACTTTACGAACAAAAACTAAGGACATAAAGAAAAGTCTTAAGTGACTGGATGTCACACACACACACACACAGGCAGACATTATCTGGAGGCGATGGATCATGTAAATGGTATTTTGCCTACATTATGAGAGTGTGGAAGATGTTTTTCTGCATGACTGAGGCGCTTATCAAGTGGGACTGTCTGAACCACTGACTCAATATTTCATCTCCATAGCCATGGTTCACGGGGTACAATTGTGTTGTTTCTTTTGGCAACAATATAATTTCAGAAGCATTTCTTTATCTTCATTTTAACTGGTAAATATATACTATACACAAATGTACAGTATATACATACTTGACTTGATTTACATAATAAACTTACTTTTTAAAACTTCAGCTTGGAATAAGGAGTTGCTGAACACTTAAGGCCAATTCAATAAAGAGCCAAGAACAAATTCTTGTGAAGTATTGTGACAAAGTGGGCCTTTGTCCCATAAAACCCACATTAACTTTGTTGTTTGTTTTTTGTTCACACGTGTTCATTTCATTTCCTATACTTTTTCAATATACAACTAAACAACTAGACATAACTATCCTGGGTTTGTTTTATTTAGTCTTTGTTTATAGTAAAAGCCAAAGTTTAAATCTGTCAACTGGACAAAAAGTTGGATGAGCAGTGAAATGTCTTCACTCCTACAAGCCGCTTCTTCAGTTCTGGTCAGATTGCTGGTGGACACTGCCTTATATCTATCTGCAGGGAGCTAACTACACTGAAACTGTAAACAGCTATTGTCTCCAGTTTCAGCCTTAATGGGTCTACTGGCTTGCTCTATTGTTCTCTTCGTTTCCTTTGTTTGCTTTGGGTCTGAGGATGAATTTATACATTGGAGACAGCTGATGTCTTAGGCCCCCTTTCCTGTTCAAGGAAGGATTGGATTATTTTCCTGACAAAAATTGCTTCTTTAACTCCCCTCTCAAACCATTTCATTTCTCTGGCTAAGATTAGTACTTCAAGCAGAGAGGACTTTCTGCATGTCTTTGGTTAGTTGTAGTTCACCTTTAAGTTAAATACCACATAGACACAAATTATTTTATTTAAGATATTTTATTTGGTTAGACCTATTCACTTCAGTTATATAATTCAGTTAAACATATCCACATTTATTACTTACCCGAGTCTCAGCATGGTCCAGACAAAGAGCGGGCATACTCAAATGTCGGCCATATTTAAAGCCTTTGGGTGACGTCGTGGGCCAGACCATGTGGAGTGAAGAACTGGTTAAAGTTTTGTGGTTTTTGTTTCAATGTCTTTGTGTATGTCATGATCCACGCTTCCCTGCTCCTGTTTCGCCTCCTGTGTTCTCCTCTCCCCCTCCCTCACCTGCTTGACTCCAGAGCTGGGTGGAGCCCTGGCTCCTCCCGCACACACCTGCAGCCTATCAGGGCAATCGACACAGCTGCAGGAGCTTAAAAGGAGCCAGGACCCAGCTCTCCTGACCAGGTCGTCTGCTGATTGTCACCGTGTGTCTGCGTGCTGCTCACATCACTGTTGGTCCTCGTGTTTCTGCTGTGCTACCTGCCCGTGTCTCGTCGTTCCCTGCACCTCTGGACCCTGACCGGCACCCCTGCACCCAGCTCCTCGTATGTCCTCCCGTCACCTGTTGTGTCTTGTTCTGTAAATAAACACCCTTAAACTTGCCCCGAGTCCCGCACCTTTGGTCCGCCTCACACCCCACATTACGACAGTGTATTTTTGTTTCGATATTTCAGTGTTTTAAAGTTTTATTTTAAACACTTGTTTAAGCACAATGTTAAATGGACTAAGGTCCTCGTAATTAAGCACTTGGATTGGTATACTGCACTTAGATTGGTATACTGCTAAAGTTAAAACCAAATCTGCACCTGTGGAATGATTCATACTGACCTGGGGATCGTGCTTCCTGTTGGGAGAGTATACTAGCCCATCAGGAGACTTCAGTGTAGTCGTGTGTGTACGTGGTTGTGACACAGATTTAATTTAAGTTGCTTATTTTCTGTTAAATTGTGTGAACGATTTATGTTGTTTTCTTCAGTTATTTTGCATTCAACCGGAGTCATCTTTTAATAAACTCAGTCTGGTAAAACACTTTAAGAGCCTCCTGCTTTGACCACCTCAGGCCAGCTTCCCCACAAGTATGAATTGACTTTTAAGACAATGATTGACAAGTCAGTGTGATGCAGTTTTTAATACCTGCTGATTCTGTCTAAAGGCCCAAGTGACAAAAATGGCATACAAACAAATCCACATATGCACAGTGAATTAACAATGCCACCCCAATTATTGCTTTGCCATTTGATTTTGTGGTTTGGTGCAGCAGCTCACGATCACCCATGCTCCACATCTGTTTAATCTTGGTGTTCATTTAATCTACTAAAATTACAGAGACATGAAGAAGAAAAAAACAATTCAATGGCTCAAACTCCTGAGAATGCGAACAACGTCTATTAAGGTCTATTAAGACTCAATTCTGAGGTGAGATCTATTCATTTTACTAATTAATCTACCTAGAAAAGTCTTTAAAGAGTGAAAAAGAGGTGTTTTCCATATAATGAAACAGACTGAAATTCCCCAGACCACACTTCCCTTTTCCCCCATTCTTTTACAGATTTCTTTTTTTTTTTCTTTCTTCTTCAACAGTGATACTTGTAGAGTTCAGCAGTATTGCAAAGCCATTTTGGCACAAACGGAAAAGAAAAATAAGACGAAAAAAAACACAAAACAAACCTGTGCTTGGTACCATGTACTGTAGCTATCCAAAGAAGTATGGTTGGGTTGTTGCATGGTCTGGCAGCCTTTCTGTTGCGATGACGATTATACTGACATACCATGAAGCGGCAGTTTTCAACCAGATGTCAAAAGCACTATTTTGTTTCTTAAGACCTTTTAGCTCAATATTGTGATGTTAAATATATAACAATGATCCAGAGGTGTCAGATTTTGTCAATATATTTCTACTTTTAGTTAATCCTGGGGTGTCCAAACTATGGCCCGGGGGCCAAATGCGGCCCTCAGACCAGTTTTTATTGGTCTTCAGTCCTCCTGCTGAACCGGCACAATTGATTATAAACAGGTCTTTTAATAGCAAATTAAACTATTTCTACCACTATATCCTCAAAAATCACATTGCATTGTGATACAGACCTAAAATTAATGTTTTTCAAGTTCTTCTTCAGTTCAGAACTGAAGAAGCGGCTTGGATGAGCAGCGAAACATCTTCACTCCTACAATTTGCCCAGTTGACATATTTTAACTTCTTGAACTTCGTCTTTTGCTGTGTTTCAAGCCTTATTAATACACAGCGGCTCTGTCAAAGCTGTGTATAAAGCACCGCACTGCAATGATCACTGGTCTGTGGCCCTTTGCCTCGGATATGTTTTGAGATTTGGTCCTTGATTAAAAAAAAAGTTTGGGCACCTCTGAGTTAATTGATGTTTAATTCAAATGTACTTTAAATAAATGCTTTCTTAGCTGACAGCATTCTGAGTTGAGTGTCTTTTCTCACAATAGTTCAACAAGCCAATGAGTGATATTACAGCCACTTCATCCACTTGTTCTATAATGTCTGCACTTATGACATTACATCTCCTTCTCAAAGACAGATACGAAATGCCTTATTAAACAAGCCCTTGCTCTGTCCGGCCTGCAGAATCTGATTAATACAGAACGGCCACATGCTTAATGACTCATATTCGGCAAATGGAGAGGTTATTGCAATGGCAGAGATCCCTCTCACATGACAGGTCACTAATTTACAGGGTGCGAGATACTGTGAAACCCTAGGCAAATAATAGGGTGCTCTAGTGGCTGATTTATCTGCTCTGTGCTGGCACCGGGGTGGAGCTGTCATGGCTAAGATGCTGGATAAGTATCGTCCTTGTTAAAAAAATGGCGGGTTTGAGAGCAGTTGTGCCTTGTCGCGCAGAAGAAAGTGTGACATTCAGGAGCATCTGTGAGGGAGGTGTTGGACGGGGCTGGTATCCAGTCCTGGCTGTCAACACAACCACGAGAGAAGGTGAGATGATGAAAATAGATGTCATATGTCAAGCACAAGGGGGGAGATTAACACATGTGTTCAAACTATGTAAAAACCACGAGAGTAATGACAGTATCTCACGCAACCTTATGTTTAAATTACTTAGTGATAACCCTTACATCTGGATTGTCACAGTGTTTTGAGAACCACAAGAGCTTTATTACAGGTACAATGCCATCACTGCCCACTCTGAGGAGACAATAAGAAATAATAGCCCCATGGAAAGTGGGAAGTGAACTTTTTGACACAAAATGTATGGCAAGTGCTCATTTAACCCCAAAACGGCTGCCATTTTAGCTGGAAACAAGCTCCCTAGTCACTCAGAACTGTCAGTTACAAAAATGGCATGTAATTTAAAGACTGAAGCGAAGGTGCCAAGTCTGTTATACAGCAGATAACACCTGAGCTGTGACCTATAATCACGTGTGTGTATTTTGTGTGAAAAAATGCAAGAAAAAATAAGATCTGCATCAAAATGTTCATTTGCCAGAATAGGACACTGGTGGGATTGTGTAGTCTAGAGCTGACTTTTTAAGGATGTAATTTCCTGATATAACCGAACAAACATGCTCTACTTGGAAATACTACTACTACTAATAATAATAATAATTATAGTAATTAGAGATCGACTGATATGGTTTGATTGTTTAGAACCCAGAGAAACCGATGTCCGATAAGCTCTGGTGGTATTTTTAGGTCGATATGTTGGGCCGATGTTGCTAATTTTACTCAAATTATCTCATATGAATTTAGTACAAACCCATCCCTGACCTTGTAATACTACAAACCGGATAAGAGAGCAGTGTAGTTTCATTTTTGGACGAAAGTGTTTAAATTAAGCATAAAAAAAAGCATATGGAGACAGCTGATTGGCCAAACTAAATATCAGCCTCTGCTATAGATTTAAAGCCGATAGTCGATATGCTACAAAGTGTAAATATCGGCCCCTATCTTTCATAATAATAATAATAATAATGGTTCTGCAATATTTGGCAAATAACAGTATAAATCACACACGAAGAATTTTCACCAATTTTCAGTCATTTACGACAAAACCAATTTGAAACTGTTCTGCGATAGAGATCTTCAGAGGGGCAACCTAGCACATAAATGGTGGCATTGTTAGGATGCTCTGGTGAATGCTATGAGACCATTTTCAATTTCTCTGCCCGCCGTACATCATAGAACTCCATTAGGTTTACCTATTACCACCCGTACCCATTCTGTATCCCCACTCCAAAAAAAAAACACACAGCAACTCTAGCACACATGTCAAGCTGTGCCTTCTCCAAATAAGAGTGTTTTCTCCAGATAATTGAAGATAATCTTATTCCTGTCATGTAGTCTATCTATCATGGCGCTTCATCAGTTGTTCAGATTACTTTGTGTGTACAATGCGTGCCAAGTTTATTCTAATTACTTTAGTAAATAACACAGACAACAAAGAAACCAAAGATCCTTATCCCAGCAAAAATGAGATTTCTTTGTACAGATTGTGTTAAGTCAAAATATGAGTAATTATGGAGAATGTAGAATGGGAAAACTCCACATAATGAAGTATAGTTTTTCTAACTGCAGTATATTGGTAGTATCAATACTTGTGCCAGGGGAGTCACGCAGCCCAGCCAAAAACAATATAATCAGAAGTGATTCAAGCTTTGGATCAAAACAACACACAGTCTCTAGATGCACATGTTATTTAAAAGAAACACTGGAAATACATTTAAAATCATTTCAAATACAAGAGATGCATAAAATAAACATGAATCATATATAACCTAATGTGATTTGCCTGTCCTGCGTTCTTCAAAGTGCTTTAAAACCACCACATTTGCTTCATTCTGGTAAAACCGTAGACTGTACATATATATAAATGGACATAGCTAACTTGTGTCCATGTTCCAAATAGGAAGTGATCATGGCCGCACTATAAGTTGAAAAATCGTCCCTCTTTCTGTAACTGCTGCAGTGAGTCTCGTCATTTTTGGTCCTAAAATGTTCGTATTAACCCGCTTTACACGATCCTGGTATTCTTATTTTGCTATTGCGTCCGTAAATCGAGATATGAACATTAATAACCGACGGATCAGGCGCCTTTTTTCCCCAAGGTCACTGACGCTAACGTTGCTAAACCAGCAGTGCGGATGAAAACAGGCGTTACCTTCGTCGGCTTCGCTCTGGATCAGCTCTTTGGTTGCTATGATACTCGCAGTCAGAATTACAAATATGGAACTCGACTCCAAATTTTGGGCTGATTGGGAAAATGATGTCCACATATGAGGACGTCCGTTCTACATTTGAATCATTTTGATAGAACATTTGAATAATAATTTGCAAAAACTATTTATTAAGTGCCTGAACACAGCAAAATTTATCCTGAGTGTAAAAACAATTGTGCCTTTTGGAATAATGTGGCTAATTTGAAGTGCTGCTAAGAAGTGCAAGACATAAGCCTTTACAAAAAAAAAATAAAAATAAAAAAAAAATAAAAAAAATTCTGAACATTCTAAACTCTATTCAAAATTGAACATTTTTGCATTGTTACTGTTCTTCCTCTTCTAAAAAATTGCATTGTGGACTAGACAACCCAAAATGTGTTGTCCACATATGAGGACGCCAGGTCTCAGGAGGTTAGTCCACTTCTTCATAGAGTTTATGGATAAAACTACCATAATAGCAAACATGGTCACATTAAATCACTAATTAAATTTATCTTTTTATTTTGTCCTTAAGAATTTATTTTTGGACATTTTCAGCTTCTCTAAACATTGTACAAAAACTCACAACAGAATAAATTGAATAGATTTCCCTGATGCTGCGGTTTGTGCAGACAGACTATGATTCCGGGGTGTGCTTTAAAACCTTAAGAGAAAGTTTAAGTACCTTTATAGATCTGTCTGATGATTCTTCGCTGTCTCAGACTTGAGCCTGACAAATGGACAAGAATACTTTTTATCTCACAAATAGTTTGAGAGAGAGCTTTGTGATACTCATTTCTGCGGCTGCATTGTGCTCAGCTGTGATCGATAGCGTCAATAAAGCTATGTTTTATGATTTTGGAGGAGTGTCGGATGTTTAGATAATGCTCGGTTTTTCTGTGAATAATCAAAGAGATGGTGATTCTTTTTTGCTGTTTTGTTGTCCGGGTGCAGGTCGGAGCCAATCTGATCAGTTAGCACCCGTGGTAACACTTAATATGCAGAGTTTAATAAGAACGGGGCCTGTATTTGCTTTGTTTTGTCGAGGCTCTTCGCATTAGCCTTCCATTCCACAAAACAATTCAGATTAATGAAAAGGCGTCACGTGGGCATTCTGCATATTGTTCAGGGGCAGAATTACGCAGAGAGAGTAGTTTTGCACTCGGGAGCCGTAATGGCGTAACCCTTAGGTCTCACAGTGAATTATAATGCCTGCAGAATTACCTATCATTGGCAGGATTTTCTGGACACCTGGGAGCAAAGACAGCGCCCAACACTGAATCATTTCTCATTTTCTCCAGCTGTTCAATTTACTGGTACAAAGTCAGAGGGAGCGCGCACACAGAGGTTGATTAGAAGCGCACACTATAATTCATACTTCATCTGGAAACATTACCATTTCCTCTTCCCGGGAAAATTGACTCAGCCAGTCAATAGGGGAAGTTACCAGTGATAGGCAAAAGGCAGAAAATGTATGCACTAGATATTGACTGCTACTGTTAATGAAATTGATCTGATAACTTGAATATTGGATTAATATGCCAAAATCCACGCCGATGGGTTGCAACAGCATCCATTTTGCTGCTAAATAAAACACAAGTTGACGTTCATCGATATGTTCATTAGGCGCTGGGCTCTGGTTTGGATTGATTGCAGATTGCATATGGCTGACTTTCCGAGGGCCTTATTTGATAGATGCATATCAAATGACTGGGCTATATGTACAGTGAGGTAATGCAATGAACTGTTCTAACCCCTATTGACCTCCATTATTTAAAGCTCTACCATGAAGGCAGTGCACTCAACAAGGTTTTACAAAAGAAGATAAAGTGACTCAGGCTTGTAATTGCAACTCTGGTCTCTAAAAAGAAATGTGTTTGACATTGTTGAGTGTTATTATACTATAGTTTTGTGGCAGTTTAGTGAACCTTTTGGTAACACTTTAATACATTTAATTAGCCTTCATAAAAAAATGAAACCCTAACTCCTAAACATAACTCTTAATGCAGTAGTTACTAAATTTGAAGCATTCTTAATAAACTATTTGTTCAGTTTGAACCGTTGCCTGGTGGTCTCTGCAGAAGTGAGTCCCATGAGTGTGTGAGTCCCCTCGTCTCGATTGATGATCCATCTGCCCCGCTACCTGATTTCAATATCTATCTATCTCAAGATTTATTGAGGGTCTTTTACTTTGTCTCACATGTGGGACTCACTTCTCCAGAAACCACCACGTGACGGCAGGCATGGTCAGTCAGATCTGTCAAACTGACCACACCTGGAAACAACAGCTGGTAAGACACAGATCACAGCAGTCAGCTGACACCTCTGACAACATGTCAGGTAAATAAGCTATTTACCTTTGTATAGTATTTGTCTTATTAGAAGAAAATGAAAGCATGATTTTTGATTACAGAAAACAAAGAGTTCCTTCTAAAAAGAACACAAATTGAATTTGAATTGAGTCTGAACAGGGTCATGAACTTTTTCCATAATAGTGGAACAAACAACAATCTCAACAATAATCACACCTTATGTCGGAGTGGTAGCAAATCATGTATGTAAATTACACTTTGGAACAGTCTGTACTTTTATCTCAAGAATTTCCCTGTCTTCTGTACAAAGTGTATTAAGCAAACCACCTTCCCTCAAATTATTCTGACAATTCTATTTGTCAAGTACAAGATAAAATACCCCAAAACAGACCAAAAGTAAATGTACTGTAACAGGGGTAACAGGGCATCGTTCCACTGCCACTTTAAATGTGTGTTTTTTCTTTGTGTGGGTGTGAACTTCTGTTGGTGTGGGCCAATGGCCAATTAATTGTCAGCTGGAAAGGGGCGGTGATTGTTATTTAAAACCCTGTGAACCTTCTCCCTCACTCTCTCTCACACTGTTGACTGTGTGTCCAGGTCAGCAGACAGAAGCTCATCACATCACACCGAGTTCATTCTCTAATGTAAAATGGATGCTAATCCTAAATGGAATATTGATACTAGACATGAAGCTTTGACTACATGTTTGGACAGGAAATGCCCTCTCACACGCTGTTGTCTGTGTGTTCAGCTGGGGTCCTTCAGGTGGTCCCAAGACCACTCAGCAGCTCTGTGGAAGAATGTTGGGGACTAAGCACAACACCAGTCATGCCAGCTGTTGACTGTGAGCCACAGAGCCAGCTCAGCCCAACCATAAGCTTGAACCTCTGGACAAACCCCGAAAACCCAAAACCAACTCTGCCTCCCTCTTTTGACACTTTAATCAACCCAATGTTTAACTAAAGAAAAGAAATGATTACATTAAAATTATTGAACCTAATGCGTCCCTGGTGACCTATAATATCTGCTGTACGGGGCGGTCCAGCTTTAAGGGCACGTGACATACTACATGGCATTAGGCGCTATGTTATCATATGTGATTAAAAACAACAAGGACCAAAAATACTTTCCTATTGTTGACACGAGCGCCAGTGGCAAAGTGGTGCCCTCTGAATGAAGCACGAAGAGTACACATCCACACTCCAGCCCCACTGTCTGGGCACTATCAGAGTAGAGAGAAATTATTCAGCCTTTTTTCAAGTGTTTTTGTGTATTTCCAGAAGGCTAAAGGGTCATGGTGTATGCAGCGTACCCCATTTTATCTGCTAATAAAACAGTGCGATTAATACACTGATTTGTGCAAAGGAAGAGAAACAATAAAAGGTCGTAGGTCTGATGCATTCATTTTACTGAACTTCAAGCAGTGGATGGGTCAGATAAAGACTGGATTTTAGAATAATTTGCTGTGTAAGAATTTGCATGTATTTTGAGAATGTGTGCTTTAATTTCACATCTCCGCTCTTAGATGATTAGCTAAAGGTAAAGGTTAAAAGTCTTCAGAATTAAAATGTGTGATTATGTTGCTATTCACTGAACAGTGTTAGGCCTTCACGGAATAGCAAAAAATAAGATGAGAATAAATTTTCTAAAATTCTTGGAATTTCATCCACATTTCCACATGCAGTTCAATCTGGTTTAAATATCTATGTCCAAGTGGCAGAGTTTTGAGTGGCATATAGTGAAGAGCATCTTAAATAGAAACCCTCTTATATGCCTCCCCAGCCGCTTTGTTTTCTATGCACAGAATGTGACTGGTGCAGAGGCTGGAAGTGTATAACTTGATGATAGGAACTTAGTAAAGCAGCGGGAAAACATGCTAAAATATACACTGCCTGACCAAAAAAAAAGTCGCCGCCTGGATATAACTAAGCAAATAGGTACGAGCCTCCTCCAGTTGGTCAGGTCCATAATCAAAGCTAAAGGCGGAACAACGAAATATTAGAGTGGGTGACCTTTTTTTTTTTTTTATTGGCCAGGCAGTGTATTATCCGTCCTAGTATACAGAACTGGCCTCTATTACACTATTTTCTGAACTATGTTATAATGTTGATTCCTCATCAAAAACATACTTGTGTTGTGTTGTGAGTTGTGTTTTGTTACATTCACACATGTTTAACACACATCCTGCATGTTAAGGCTGAGTTCTTATCTCAGACTGATAACACTGTTCAACCTAGTGAGGTCACGTGGTAATACAGGGATACTTCCAGCCCTGGAATTAACAATCTCTATGGAACAAAAAGTAAGAGGTAGCTGTTAAATTGAAAACTACCACTTCATGACATCACAAGGTGGAACAGAGCATTCTGAGCTTTGGAGATGTAGACAGACAAATAATAAATGAGTCCTCAAACATGTGTGAATGAAACAAAACACTACTCCAGGTATGTTTTTCTTTTCTTTTCTTTTCTTTTGAGGAGGTAACAACATTTTAACTTGGCTTAAAGTTCACAAGAGTAGTGTGTAATATTGCACCAAAAAAAAATAAAAATAAAATAAAAAAGTGTCTTTGGGGTTCAGTTTGCAGGTGCTCTACATTGAAATATAACATGCAAACTAGCTTTACAAAAGAAGCCAAGATTGAGTCTGGCTCAACACCTTTCTTCTAAAAATGTATGTTTTTTCACATTCTCTCACAGTTTCATTAACCACCTCATGCACTCAATAAATAACAGCATAACTACAATGCCACATGAAGATAACAAAAATTGTAAGAAAACAAAGGCATGAAATAAATATGAGGTAACTATCTCAGGTTTTAAGCTTTTAAGGATACTTGGATTCTTTTGTGCAAAATCTGAAGGTTGTTAATGATTATTTTTTAAACTTTTACATACTCTGCAGAAATCAAAATTCAAACAGTTAATGGGTCTTTTGGCTGTTCACACTATGCCAGACACGTTTGAAGTAATACAGTTTTTTTTCAAGATGAGACACTGTATGGGAAAAAAAAAAGATATATAATAAAATAAAAATCAAAAAATCAAAATCAATCAAATTGTGCCTAAATTTGAATACATTTAATAACATATTGAAGTGTGTTTTCTGGATCCCAATACACACTTATACTTTACTAAATTGTGATTCTGGTCAGCGGTGAATCTCCCTGTTTTTAAATGGACGTGATTGACAGGTGGATCAGCCAATCGGGGACATGCATGGTCCGGCTGTATTGGAAAAAAACTAAAGCCAAAAAATATCACCAGGAGGCTGAAAAAAATTGCAGATTTCTACAGAATCAATGAGCAAAGCACTAAACTCAATCATAGGTGACAAATGAGCTCCTTCATATACACTATATAAAGATAGACATGTAAAGGTTTAGTTTATACACAAAGAGACAGTACGTTTGTGCCAGGTTATAGCGAGACTGCAAATTTCCACCCTCAGTCCATATGTATTGGTGCACATGCTGATAAAATACAACGTTTATTAATGCAATCATTCATCCAGTCAATCAATAAGTAAAACTATAGCCCCTTTCGATCTCAGTCACCACATCCGCGCTCTATTTGCATATTTAGAGTTCATGTTGCTGCATTCAGACAAGGCAGTTGAATGTGTGCAGTTGTTTGGTTAAAAGCCATTGTTTGGTCAGGTGTGTAAACATTTCATAATTTGTACATGATAGGATTTCATGTGGGAGAGTATTCCAGAGGCTTACGGCTCTGTATGAGAAAGATGATTGACCGAAAGAGGTTCTACGCCTTGGAACACTACACTCTCCGCTGTCGGCCTCGTGCCTCGCCCATGGTGGGTGTCAGTATTAGCAATAATCGGTAACAATTACATTACTGATAGTGTGTTATAGGTTACAATTAGCATATATAAGGGAAAGAAATCTATATTAGAAGCACTCAGAATCTCTTTTTTTGTAAGATTAATGAATTTGTGCATGGTCCCTGACAAATAAAGAAAGAAAGAAAATATTAGTTGTAATAGGCCTGCTGTGTCTTGGCATGCCTCGTTGCCGCTGGGCTTCTTCATGCCTGTTTGGACATTGCTCATTTGAGTTTTGCTTTGTTTTTTAACGCACTACACTCATATCGCACATACATTTTTCATTTGTATTACACACACTCTATTACACAGCTGATTCCAACATAATCACAAGCCCATTTTTAAGAATACATCTTGATTTGGAGCGTGTTAAACCAGTCTCGTCTCCCATCTTGTTGTGCACCTGAGCCTGGTATAACAACTACTTCAATGTATTCCCGATCATCATAGTATGGATCTTGAAGTCGCCCCCCTTCTTTGATCCGGACCACCCGCTGTCTGATACAATGAAGCCAACGTGATCCTCCGCATCGCTGGAAACCAAGCTGCAGGTGGCTGGCTTCCGCTTAAATCATCTGACTTTCCTCTGCTCACATGGCTCCAAAACACTGAATGTGCAAGCACACGGCCACACACACAGACACACACTCACACTCATACAGGGACATAGTGTACCTCCAATGTCACAAGAGCGAAAGTAAGGCCGCCCTGGGCTTCAAATGAGAGCTTGGGGCCCTGAATGAGCAACAGAGCACAGCAGCAGACGAGGAGAGAGAGGGAGAACGAGAGGCATAGGTGGTGAATTGGCCAGTCGGGCAGTGCTAGGAGCTTGTGTTAGAGCAGGGAGTGATAAGAGCGGACAAGGTTACAGATCACAGACAAGGGAGGGATGGGAGCACTCATGTACGGCTACATACCTACTCCCCCAACCAGACCACCAACCATAGACTTATACAAAAGAGATCAAGTAACACGCACCTGGGGTTACTTCAGAGTGAGCTATAGGAGGGGAGGAAGAGCATCAAAGTGAATCCATGTGGAATTTGCATATAGAATATTTTAAGGCAGCTGGATGTAAAGTATATATACGTATATGAAACTCTTACTGTATACCATTTTAGCTTAGGTGGGGTTAAGTAACATTTCAGTCTATGGTAACAGACATATTTTGATCCACCAACTCAACTGGTAGATCGGAGGAGGTCAGTTACAGTGAAGAAAATTTACTTGGTGACTTAACACAGTATTAGAGTGTTATTACAATATTACAGTTTTAACATATTTTATAAATTAAAAATGTTCCCGGGGAAGACCCAGGACACGCTGGAGGGACTATGTCTCTCGGCTGGCCTGGAAACGCCTTGGGGTCCCACTGGAGGAGCTAGAGGACGTGTCTGGGGTGAGGGAAGTCTGGGAGCCCATGCTTAGACCGCTTTCCTCGGATAAGTCGAAGAAAATGGATGGATGGATAAATGGTCCCTTTTTTTTTTTTTTATTTACAAACTTTTTAACAGCACAACTTTAAACTATTTTGCAGTTATATTTACTTTCTTTGGGTACTTTGATTTTTTGATTAAAAAGTGTCCCATTGTGTGTTTTATACTTTTTACTCCACACACACACATAAAATCATCAGACCAGCAAAGTGAAAAAAACTTTTTTTAAAAACTGTTATGAATGTTTGTTTGTTCTTCCTTTTTTATTTTTTAGATGCTTACAACAAAAAAAATAGGACAACGAACAGGAGGCTCAAATAAAGACCAAGACACTTTGTCCAAAACCTGACACAAACACATCATACAAGAACGGCCAAGTTTGCTGTTACATAATTTACAAACATTAATATTGTATCTACTTTACATTTTGTTAGCTTCTTGCAGGATTCTGTTTCTGTTCTGCTTTGAAACGATTTCCTTGAAAGCAGCGACATCAGATCTGTTTTCCTTAACCTCCTTTTGCCCGAACACTTAATTGTAATCACTGGGAGCTGACCCCAGATCAGCGCTGGAAGGCAGTTTGTTAAGCCCGCTCTGACAAGTGCTGTGCAGACGGCTGTTGCGCAGAGTTGCAGTCTATTAGTTGGGAGTTTATTTACAGCCAAATGCCCAGAGACCCGCCTCTGTAATGTTGTTTAGAGGGAGAAGGGGGGGAAAAAAGAGCAGAAATTGAATGAAAAGCATCACAGTGCATGCATAATTCATGGGTGTCATTATCAAGCGCATGCAGATGGAACGCACACATAAAAAGCACCAGGGAACAACACATACTCTGCAGATCTAAACCACAGCAAATACCGTACACCAACTGGTCATTATGTTCGCTTATTGTAAGGCCTCCCTTTTCGGTCATTTATCCTAGTGCTGAACTCAGAGCCAATTTTCTCAGCATGACTTCTATTTAGGCATAATAACGCAACAACAACAACACAGCCAGAGCTACTCCAACTAACCAACAGCAGAAGGCAGGGAGAGGGAAGAAACAAAATCTGAGAATATTTTGGCAAATCAAAGCCAACCTCAGCGGAACAAATAGTCTCTTCCTTTCATTGGGGATGGTCAAACCTACAAAAAAAAAAAATTGTGAAATATTTGCAAAGGAAAATAAGAAAAACAATAGGGAAGTAAAGCTTTGAAAATTATTGAAGGGCACATTTTGGTCCATGTTGCAAAGATGATCAAAAACATACCTGGAGTTGTGTTTTGTTTCATTTGCACACGTTTAACACACAAATCCTGCGTATGTAGGCTGAGTTCTTCACTCAAAAACCACCTCGTGATGTCATGCGGTGATACAGGAAGCGCTCCATTGTGTTTTTAAACTCCATACACTTTCACTAGAGTCGTTCAGATTATCTCAGCCTTTTACTAGTGATGATAAATTAAAAAGCTCCCATACAATAGAAGCATTTAAAAAGACGTATAAAACATTACTTTCTGAAAATTACACGACTCAGGAATGATTCATTTCAACTGCCGTGGTTTGTAGTTTTTATTTTGTATACATATTGAGTCATATGTTGTAGAACTGATATGCTTTTCTATGAATTTTTGTGCATTATTATTAAATAGGGTTAGGCATATTGGCCCTCAGGTCTCCTGCTGAACCGGCCCAAATGATCATAAGCAGTACTTTTAACAGCAAATTAAACTATTTCTACGACTATAACCTGAAACATCACATTGCAGTGTGATACAGACCTAAAATGAATGTGACTCAAGCCTTATTAATACACAGCGGCTCTGTCAAAGCTGTGTTTAAAGCACTGCACTGTATTGATCACCGGTCTGTGGCCCTCTGCTTCAGATATGTTTTGAGATGTGGCCCTCGATAAAAAAAAAGTTTGGACACCTCTGGCCTAAACCCTTTTGGTCATGTAAGAAATGTTATGTACAACCGTATACAAGTTGAATAATGTGTTTTGGAATGTAATGACTGAATAAAAAACAAAACAAAACTAAAGGTAAAGCATAGCTGCTTAATTGCCAACTGTTGGTAACTGTTGCTCCATGATTTCACGCAGGTGGAACAGAACATTATGAGCTTTGGAGATGTACACACACTAATAATAAATGGTTACTCAAGCATGTGTGAACAGTGCTGGGCATCTTACTTCAAAAATGTAATTAGTTATAGTTACTTTAACTTTAATTAGTTAAAGTTACTTCTCCCAAAAAGTAACTGAGTTACTGACTCAGTTACTTTTTGGGAGAAGTAACTAGTTACTAGGCAAAGTAACTATGCCGTTACTTACTATGTTAAAACAATAAAAACACAACAGATGTGAACTTTTAACATTTATTTCACTTTAACAGATTGTAATTATATTGCATTTGTTTAAAGTGATTCATATCTGACAACAGCCTGGACACTTTCAGCCACATTTAAAACATGTCGATATCAAATATGTCGCAGTAGTTTGTGTAAAGTTGGAGGAGGCGCCGTGCATCAGGGCGTCACGTTTCTGATCAAAACTCAACTTGGACCCAATCAGCTGTCACTGCACGTGTGACAGGACACCATTTCCCATCATGCATTAAGCGTTTGTAGTCCATGCAGGCGGTGGAGAGCTGCTGTGCTCACCTTGCTCAAAAACTGCGGCCGTGTCCCAATTCTCCACATGCACCGTTCGATGTACTGTTCGAAAGTGCGGGTCGAAGTACCAGCCTGACTTAAATGCGCCGTTCGAACATTTAGGGGCACTTTGATGAATTGAGACACAGCCTTGCTCTCACAAGTGCAGTGTCTCAATTCACCAAAAAATCACCAAAGGGCTCTTAAATCGCTGTTCGTACGCCGCATTTAAGTCGGGCGGGTATGTGCGGTGCATGTGACGAATTGGGACACGGCACCGATTCCCATTACACAGGTTACGTCAGAGCAAGTCGGTGGCATCTTGGACATTAAACTAACCGGAATCCATTGCGCACCAATCAACGGCGATCGTACCTGCGCCTGCCTCATCTCAAACAAGCCTCTCTTATTGTTTAACGCCATTATTCCCAACACTGTGTGAATGAAATAACCTCCAGCTCCAGGTATGTTTTTGACAAGGTAAGGGCATTATAACATGGCTAAAAGCTCTCAAGAGTACATTTTGCATCATCCATATTGTGTAAATCGAAGCGTACAAAAAGCAAAAGTGGTTTATTTCTGGCTCAGTAAGGGAGAACGTATACTTTATCTATGCCAAAAGTTCCTATGTCCTCCCTGGGAAATGGAGTCCAAATAGTCTCAACCCTGCAAAGCATTGTCCATTGTAACCAGCTAAGGTCAACAGTTTTCCGCCTATAGACTCAGTCACCCACAGCCTCTAATGGGAATATGCAGGAGCAAATTGGAGAGTGAATCGTAGCATGCAGAAGATATAGTAAAGTCAAGAGGAAAGAAATCAAGACCAAGAGGTGAAATTAGTGTCTTTTTTTCCTATTAAATTCTGGTGCATTGGCCTCTCCCAACTCTCCCGAGACCTTTTGACCTCAGTCTGTCCTTAATGTACTTGGGCACACCTCGGGAGCACATAAGCATTACACGGCCAGACAGGATTTAGCAGAGTGTCGACTTAAAAACAAATTTACGTTGAGCATACATATTTGGGAGGGCTGCCCATTTAGAGTGTTTATTGAAGCGGTAACCTGGCTAAGGCAGGGGATCCAGTGGGAATCGTCAGTGAATAGTGAGAGATTCTGGTCTCATTCAGCAGACAAATGAAGCATGGGCAAACTGGAGCCACACACACACACACACACACACACACACACACACACACACACACACGCACACACACGCACACATGCTCACTGCACTGTGACTGAAGGGAGAAGGCTGCAGTGCACTTCTTAATGGATGGGAGGCAGCCAGCTGTATGAGCCAGGGAGGGAAGACCAGAGCAGATCATGGGATTGACATGAAGTGGTGGGTATAAGACTACTCTAAGAACTTGGTCAGTTTGCTGTGGTCCTGTTATACCATGCCATTTTTTTATTTTTTCCAAACTTCCATCCAGACGTTCTTAATTCTGATGTGCTGAAGCTGAAATTGCACTTCTCTAAAGGGAGGAGACTAAATGTACTAACTCTCTCGTGATACTCCGCCATCGCTTCCATTGCCGTTAAGATCCCAATTATCATCCATTAAAACACTTGATTTCACAAAAGGAACATCTAAACAATAACAACATAACTATAACAGTAAATTGACCATAGGCATCACCATCCCAGCAGAACTATTAAGTGCAGAACCATCAGGACGATGTTATGACTAGAAAAGGTCATTGCACGCAGACGATCAAATAAATCGAGGAATTACCTGAAGGGACGAGGCATTAAAATGTAAAACGCAATACTTCTCAGAAATATTAAGGATGAAATACAAAGGAGTACATGAACAAATAAGTCCAGTAGGCCACGCTGTCAGGATTGTTTTGGTCAGGACGGAAATACCACTGCATAATAAACATCCATGCATAATTCATCGGAAAAGTCACCGGGAATAGGACCAAAGTTCAGTCCAAAATCACCAAATTGTGGAGGCTGAAGAATCTCACTCTACAATGACTGTGAGGAAACTGCTCCGGCATAAACAATGTGGACTATAAGAAGACACGTGTTTAGTTTATTTACATTATTGTGTAGTATAATCTATTATATCCTATCCATAACAACTGGTGTATATAATGTGTAACTCTCAGACCCTTCCAGGAGCGATGCGTTTAGAATTGCTGCTCACACACTGATGTAAATGTTGTATCTCATTCATTTTAACGAGGCAGCAAAATAAAAACTGAATTTTGTCGTTCGTAGGCCGTGCAGACAAATGATGTTGTTTATCTTTGTCAATATCTAACTTCCAGCTGAAAATTCGAAAGTGCACTTATTAAAGTCGGATTTGTGGGGCTTCATGAAATAAAATCAAAATGTCATTGTTGTCAAACTGTTGTGGCGCGCTATATTTTTGCTTCATTACAATCTGACATTATATTTAGGAAATGTTTACTTGGCTTGTTACTTTTATACTAATTTCGCTGTTTATCGCTATGTTAATAAATCAAATACATTTCTACTCGTGGTAATGTTTTAATGAGGCTGGGATGTTACTCATGTGTTGTCAAGTGGTTGTCGTCTTATTACTTATTATTCTGATCTATGTTATAATGTTGTTTCCTCATCACAAACATATCTGGAGTTATGTTTTTTTTCTTTCATTCACGCATGTTTAACACACACAACCCTGCATATTTAGGCTGAGTTCTCCTCTCAAAGCATTAACCTTAACATGTGTGAATGATACAAAACACAACTCGGGGTATGTTTTTGATGAGGTAACATGGCTCAAAGCTCACACAAGTCAATTTTGCATAATATAGGACCTTTAATTTTGCATAATATAGGACCTTTAAACATCCCTGATTTTCATTGTTTTGCAAAGTTTACCAACACTGGAAGGGTCATGGGCAAACTACGGCCCGGGGGCCACTCACGGCCCTTTGGGTTTATTAATCTGGCCCGCCGAACGTGACCAAATTATATTAAAATAGGTAAGAGTAAACCTCGTCCAAAGTTTTTCTGCTGTGTATATTTATCTGAAATTCAATAAATGAAATATTCAATTAATTAATGCATTTGGAAAACATTTTGTACAATGAGCCTTGCATATTCCTGCTTTGCTACATGTTACAGACCAAATCTCTAATGTAATCCTGGCACGACCCCTCTGTCAACTTTTAGAACCCATTGTGGCTCGTATGTCAAAAAGTTTGCTCACCCCTGGTCTATAGTTTTAGGAAGAACTGTCCCGTCTGCCCTAAATCCCAATATAACATAGAATAAGATTGTTAATATTGTACTTAATGATAGACCCCCCCCATTTAAAGCTGCTAAAACAACAGTTGAGCTAAGAGATCGGAAACGTCTGAACGGAGGTGGTATTAAAAAGAGATGAGAGATGAAAGTGAATGGGGATGACTCAAACGCTTCAGTGCCCCCCCCCCCCACCACCCCACCCTCCCGAGATCCTTGTGTGCGTACATTCATGTGTGTGATTATGTGTGTGGAGTACAGAGGATTCGCACTGGGAGATGAAGGGTACTGTCTGTTGGAGACATGCTCTTGTTATGTTGGAATGCCACACTCTGCACTATGTAGGACACTTGCTCAAACTCCCAGTGCTGTTTGAAAGTGTAACAGAGGCAAGGCATCGCGTGATGATCAAAGCTAAAATCAAAGCCAGGGGGATGAAGTGTGAGGTTTGAATTGATCTTGTCATTCAGGTGTCTTCGTTGGTCAGTGGATGCAGTGAAACTATATGAAAGGAAGATCGATCTAGCCATCCATCCTTTCACTAATTTCTCTTGGATTACCCTGGCTGTTTGTAAAATTTGTATAGCCTCAAGACCGATAAAGATAAATTTAACATATGGACACACAAGAACTTTAAAGGAGTTAAAGTGTTTCTTTCTGAACTTATGCCACTTCCACAACATAAGGCTAATTGCAGGTTTGCTACTTTGTTCAGTATGTGGGTATTTCTCATATTTTACAATGTTATCAATGTCAAAGTTATACCAACGCTCGGGGCCATGCATATAAATCACACTTCTATTGCATCCCACACAATATTCTCTTCTGATTTTCCTTTGAAATCCTAATATTCTTTATGAGATTTACCCACATGTGTGCACTTGAACAATTACAACTGAGGTCTCAAAGGTGCACTATGGCCTGATGGATCGTCTGCCACCTGCTTATCTACATGCTGTTATTGTTTGCCTAAAATACTCCACAGTATGGCATTTAACTTAACAAATCCATGGAGACAAGGAGGTGGCGCCATCAGAAAAGCGAGCACGTGCAGAGGTTTTCAAGGCTTTTATTTATTTTTTGACATTTATTTTTTTGTCATTGAGTAAACGCAAGATAAATACTTTTAAAACAGACTATTCAGCAATATTGACTTTTCAGAGCTTTTAACCATGTTTAAGTGGTTTCCCCATAGGTTTACCATCTTGAAGTTGTATTTGGAGAGATTCATGCATGTTTGGGCAATCTTTAATCAATTATTTGTCAAAGACGCCATATTGCCAATCCATGTCGTTTTCACCGCCACTGGCATAAGCCCACTGCTCTTACTTTTTTGCTCTTACTTCGTTTTCCAATTATTTTTTTTCATAATATGTGACAGTATAGTCATTTTGGTACAAATGAAGAAAAAAGGAAAACAAATATACTATACTATCCAATTTTTTTTTTTTTTTTTTGATAATACAAACAGACAAGGTTGATACAGCTGAAGTGCGCCATCTTTTGGGAAACGTAAATTGAACAAAGTTTACCCTTGCCTATTTTAATATAATTTGGTCACTTTCGGCGGGCCGGATTAATAAGCCCAACGGACCGTGTGTGGCCCCTGGGCCTTAGTTTGCCCACCCCTGCACTAGCGTGATCCACAGCTATCCAAAGGAGGGTCGAACAGCTACACGGCTCTTTGTTGTGATGATGTTTACGGCAACATCAGCTCCATTGGGCACTGCAGTTTTCTAATGCAGAACTCAGCAAACTTGTTTCTTTTATTAAGTTGTTATATATTTAAATTGCAATTTAAATGTGCAAATTACAACATAATGATCCACGGGTGTTGTAGATTATAATTATATAATTAGCTCAAGTGCAGTATGTCTTCTTTACTGCTATATCGTGGAACATTCAAGGCAAAAGTAAATACATCTCCATGGAAACAACTTGGAGCTGAATGACCCATGAGTAAATTTAGCACACTTTTAAATTTGCCTTTCACTAAGCAACAAGGTCCTCATCCACATTAATTGCCACTCAACAGGCAGCATGGAGGAAACACAGTTCATTGTGATAGAAGGAACTCGGTAAGTGCTTTCTTTGTAAGGTTTAGCATTATTTAAACTTTCCATCCCCTGCCTGTATCTGACAAGTCGGCTTCGGTGGACACTGACAAATCAATCTGCAAACTCACATTAGCGCCGAGAGAGTGAGGAGTTGTAGGTAAAAGAAATCCTGGGTAAGAGAAGGAGACAGAGAGAGATAAGGCACACAGAGTCTATCCCCATCGGCTGCAGCAAACCTTTCTACTCTTCACTTTAGTGCGTTTCTCAGAGTTCAAACACCTGCCAGTGGTTCCTACACTCTGATGTATTCTTGCTTCATACTTTGCCTTTGGTCTTCTGCATCCTCTATTCTTCCCTCAAGCCTGTCTTTCCTCCTTATACCTTTTCGTCTTTGTTTTTCCTCAGCCATGATTACTGGTTTCACTCTGCTCTGTTGCACACGCCAACCAGGAATTAGCATATTAAATGGTTGTTTCTTCTTCAACCTGCAGCACGTTGATAGCTCTCTGGGATGTTCTTTTTTACCGCTACCTGTCCTGTATGCCATTTTCATCTAAACAACTGATTTTGAGTATTGTGACACAGGGTTTGCAAAGTGGTTTATTTATTTATGTGTTTATTTTCTCAGGAATAACAAAGCAAAAGACAAAATTAAATCTGTCAGCTGGACAAATCGTTGTAGGAGTGAAGACGTTTCGCTGTTCTACTAAGCCGCTTCTTCGGTTCTGGTCAGATTGCTGGTGTACACTGCCTTATATATCTGTCTGAAAGGAGGAGCTAACTACATTGAAACTTTAAACAGCTATTGTTGGCTATTGCTCTCGTTGTTTTGGGTCTGAGGATGGAGTTGGGGATTGGTGAGCGATTATGTCCCAGGCCCCCATTCCTGTTTTATGGAAGGATTGCCTTTCCTAATAAAAATGGCTCTTTAACTCCCCTCTCAAACCATTTTTGTACAGCGGATTGGGGTCCAGAGAAGCTCTCACGACGGCGTTGGATGAGCAGCGAAACGTCTTCACTCTTACAACGATTCGCCCAGTTGACAGGTTTAATTTCGTCTTTTGCCATGGATCAGACCTCAGGGATTACACAGACATATTCTCAAGAATAATTTATTTTGCAACTTGAGCAACAATAGCTTGTCTGTTGGATTGAGCCATGACTGGACTTCTCTCATCCCCCGTTGCCAGTTGACCTCTCCTCACTTTTTCACTTTACTCCGACTAAGACTCCACAGTTTGGGGGATACTCTCTTCCTGCTATCACACACATCATAAATACAAGTCCTGCATACACTTTAAGAGCGAATTTCTGCCACGTGCATACTGCCTTACGTCCTCCTTATAATTCTCATAAAAAGAGATCATCTTGGAAGATATCTTATCCTTTTATTTATTCTTGTATGTTTTTTTTTTTTTTATTGTTATTGTGTTGATTCCTTTGATTTCATGATCCCATGCTCTTCCTCCTTTGCGGTGCAACGGTGCAATTTCTATGTATTTCATAAACTTCCACATAGTTTCATCCTCCATGTATTGAGATTCCTCTTTTCTTTTTTTTTTTTCTCTAAAGTTAGCAGCTGCTAATCAAGGCGATTGGGTTCAGAGTTGGGGGCACGCACACATCCATGCACGCCCAAAATACGCCACAATTCCAGATGTGCGAGTTCTCAAACACAAGATAAAGGAAGGAGGTGGCAGAGCCTAGAGGACGCCTGGAGCTGTTTCCCAATCAGTGCCACTGGGGAGAACAAGAGAGACCTCAGCGTCTACGTTGGGAAGACTCGAGTGGGCTACACACACACACACACTCACACACACACAAACATACCCACCCAAACTCAACAAGCTCCAAGCTCAACCTCTACAAATAGAAGAGCACATTTAAAACAGGGATGACATCTGAGGGCGTCACTGATCAAACGCACCTCGTCTGATGTGACTCATGCAAATTCATACTTAGGGAGGGGCTGTGTATCTGTGTAATGCAAATCTGTCACAAATGTGTAGATTTTACGCAGCAATACAGCTTTGAAGATAAACAAGTGATTATTTTCAAGTGACACATTTAATGGTGTGTTTGTTATTATTAAAAGTAACCTCAGTGCTTCAAAGAAAATGGCCATGGCTTGAAAAGAAAATTGAATTTAACAAAACAATTCTTAAACCTTGATTTCTATAATTCATTTGAGAGCAACAATAATGATTTGGAAACTAGATATTGTTTGACCTTGTGTTTTACCGTCATGACCATAGACTGTAGATATAAATGGACATAGCTAACTTGCTAGCCGCTACGTTCCAAATAGGACATGAGCATGGGCGTGCTTCTGGCTCGATTGACGTTGGTTCCAATTCACTTTACATTAGAAAACTGTCTCTGTAAATGCTGCTGTCAGGCTCGTCATTTTGGTCTTAGAATGTTTATATTGACCCGCTCTACATGATCTTGGTATTTTTATTTCACTATTGTGTTCAAAGCTCAATATGTAAACCTTAATAAGAGACAAATCCGCTGCCGTCTTTCTTCAAGGTCACTACTGCTAGCGTTTGCAACAGGTTTGATTGACAGCGTTGCTAAGCAGAAGAGGCGTTACCATCAACAGCTTTTCTCCAGATTGGCTTTTTGGTTGCTATGATACTCACGGTCAGAATTCCAAATATGGAACTCCAAATTCGCCCCATATAACTCCAAGCCTCAATGACTTTGATTTGGCTGGAGCTGATGGGTGACATTACACTTCCTTAGTCCACTTTTTTATATAGTCACATATGAAATTTGCCTCTCTCTGCCATTTAAAAGTAAAGAAAAAGTCTCTGCCCCTTATTGAACTCCATATTTTTTACAACAGGAAAGAAAAAAAAAGGGTCATACAACAGGAACAGGGCGAGGGTAATATGAATTCTCCATTAGGTGAATATGAGGAGTGTGTAACATGGCACAGTTGCAGCTGTGGGGGCAGATGGTGAGTTCACCGAAGCACAGAGCCCGAGCCGGTGACTGGAATCAGATGGAAAAATAAATCATAAGCATTAAGGAGCATGGCCCGAATCCCAGAGGGGTAAGAGCTAGTATTCACACCAAAGTTCTGCCGACTGTGCAAAAGATGGCATCCCATAATAAATGTTTAGGATAAACTTTATGAGACTGGGACTATATGGTAGTACACTCTCTTGTGAAGCGCAATTCTAGTTTTGATGTTGACTTTTGGATGGTATGTGAGGAAAAACATGTTCAAGGAGGGTCAAAAGGTCAGTCATTTCAGGTGGATAGTAAGTGGGCGACAGTAGCTCAGTTGGAACAGTGTTTGTCCACTGATTCGAAGGTTGGTGGTTCAAACGTCATTGGTCGAGAAGTCCGATCCACTGACCCACAGGTTGGTGGTGCAATTCCAGCCCTCACAGGTGAATGCTGTTGTTGTGTCCATGGGCAAGACATTTAACCCTTCTACCTCCCACCCACAGCGTCTGCGTAAACTGAGTGTGTGTGTGTGTGTGTGTGTACATGGGTGAGGGGTTCCTTGATGTAACGTGCTTTGAGAGCCATTTACCATAGCTGTAGACAATTTAGTTTGAATTGGAAACTCCATAAAGTTCCACAAGTCAAAAGTTCAAATGGGAAGTATATCCACATATATATAGAAGAAAGAGTGCACAAATCTATATAGTGTGAGAGAAGAAAAGGTGTAATGATGAAAGTAAAACAGCCCAAATAACAATCTAATTAAATTAACATGCAATGTATGTTAAATTATACAAATAAATAATACCCTGACTTTAGGAGCAGGCCTCTGCACTGAAAACATACCTTGAACCAGCTTAGAAGTGAAGACATCATCATCATTTTTTCAAATCTTACACTTTTCTTGCTGTCACTTACTGCATTCTTTGGGGAAAAGAGAAAATAATTGAAAAACAAAGAAAAAGAAGCATAAGAAAAAGCAAAGCTCACTTCAGCTGGGATTTTGGGACAGATTTGAAGTCTTAGCGGTGGAAATCCTGCTGTAAAAATATGCTAATCTCCCACTCAGAACAAAGCGAGTGCCTTGATCCTCCCTTTTCATCATCGTTATTATTATTATTATTATTATTATTTTATATTATTTTTTTATTATCAGATGATTTTAAGTGCAGAATAGGTTTTCATGAAAGCTGAAACGAAAGCATCTCAAAAGGGGCCTTACAGACATATGCGGGTGAACTCAGCATACTAGTGGGAAGCGTTGTAGATTCCTGATTATGGATTTTGGAACCGATTCGATGTTATGTAAAGTCACAAAGTTACTGTTTGAAGCTCTTTTCCAGTGAAGTCAGAAATATTCACAGCACCATTCCCTCTCTAAGCTTCAATTGATTCTGGCTGCTGGGTGAGAATTCTGTCTGATCTGTAAAGAGTGTAGGTGTTGGTGTCACAGTATTATAGACTGATGCCATGTTGGAAAACTTGCATCTTTGGGTTACATGTACTGCACGAGTCCCTGGAAACCTTCCAGAGCTAAAAGGTTTTTCTCACAGTCAGTTGGTGATGTTTGTCCACTTATTTGAAAGTTAGCAATTCGACTTCTTGGTTCCTTGATGTAACGCGCTCTGTTGAAGAAGTAGGCCTATATAAATCTGACCATTTGACAATTTTACCAATCATCAGCTTTTGCCCTCTCGCAATGAGGAATTGTATTAAAAAAAAGTTCAGAATCCACTACTACATCACATACAGTATATAGATATGATTTCTTACTGAAGAATGCATGCTCCATATAGATCTACTTCTGACCATCATGCCTGGTTATTACAGAGCCACAATGCCTTGCATTTTATGATAAATCCGATCATTGTTATTGCGCCCCTTGCAACCCCAATTAAATTTAGAGGGCATTTTGTCGTGGCTTTAAAGAGCCCTGACTTCTCCAGGGGCTTAATCTTATAAACCACAATGACCTGCTGACATCATAACTCTAAGCTGGTGGGCAAAGTGGTGTCGGCTATCTCCCTAAGGAAAGCCAAATGGATGAGGTCTCTGAATTTGTGTGTTTGTGTCAGTGGGAGCAGGAATCACCTCCCAACATCAAGGGTGTTATAATGGCATGCTGAGGCTGTATTTTTTTATTTTGCCTCCACTGACAGTCACTATGATGAGATTTAGATTTAATGTTTACTCCCATAAGTGTTTATCAGAGGATAAAAGCATGAGATGCTAAGCACTGCTGATCACAGAGTAAGCTTCATCATAGATCTTCTATGAGCTCTGGCAGAAAAAGCCACTTTTCTGATTACACTTTTGAAATATCTCAATACATTTAAATCCATTATTTACAATAACAGCAGGGAGAGTGGCAAGGATAAATGGGCATTCATACTCCAATTGAAGGATCAGTACTTTAGATATTATTTGTGCCTTTAAAGACAAGATTTAAAGTTAAGGACAAAAAAATGAAATTATTAAAGTTTGTTATAAGATTCTGGTTTCTTTATTGTGCTATAGGGAAATCTGTCCTCTGTATTTGACCCATTGTTCAATGAGGCACGCTGCGTGGAGGAGTGAACAACCACAATGCAGCACCAGGGGCCCGTCTTGAGCCAGGCTTGGATAAGACTTATGTTTTCTGTTACTCTGTTTTATGCTGTCCACACGCTGCACTGTACATACACACATCAGACACACTTATCGTACACATTTGAGGCCTTATAGCTTCACTCTGCTGGCACAGTGTTAGTTAGCGCTAGTTTTATGTCTAAATCGTTATAATATAATCCATCTTGATCTTCATCTTGTCTCCATTGTGGGACAAATAAAGGTTTATCTTATCTTAATGGGGAGAGAAACCCGGGACTTTCTTGATTAATCAGTAATGTTATCTGGGCCTTTGAGTCGGCTTTTAAGGTTGTGGGAAATGTGTTTATAATTTGGTTTAGGCTGAGGGCAGAGATTTTGATTTAAATATTCATAAGAGACTAAATTACTATATATAGAACAGTAATTTTGTCCGTGTACATCAATAGCTACAATACTATACAATGTGAACAGTCTTAACATTTTATTTTGAAAACACTAGCTGCAGTTAGCTGGGCAAAGCACTCTGTTTATTACAAAAAACAACATACATTAGTTATTAGTCATTTTGCATCTGTCTATGCTGTTACCCTCCTTAATTGGGTAGGTCTTTATTAGTCAAAAAGAGCTGTCAAAAGGAAATTAACCATTTTCAATATTGACCAGTACAGGTACTATCTTCACCCCTTGTTCAGTCAATCCCAGCTTAGTGTCACATTGTAAATCACATATTTAAATGAGCACGTGGTGGGTGGAATCTAAATGCTGTTAATCGAACAGTTATTCCAAAAATGTTTCACTTTACATTTTCTTTCAGAGCGCAAGGAGCATTCACATATAGTGTTTTATTAGATTCTGCAGCTGCTGTCCACCTTTTGCTCGTCTTTTTGAGATTGCACAAATGTTTGACAGGAATACAGGTGCTTGACATGAAAAGAAAAGTGGGGAAAAAAGCCTCCTGGGGCCTGCTTCCCGCCTCAACAGGTAGAAGAAAAAACAATGAAAGTCAGTCATTTTGAGTTGAGCTCCTCTCATCAGTTAACTGCCAGCATATGCCATTTATCTCTCCCAACTGTCAAACAAGAAAGCCCGTCCTGCTGGAAATATGTTTTTGATTCCCTTGGTTTATAATTTCTCCTACCGGAAGATTTTTCAGAGACAGAGGTTGGTGGAGTAGGGAGGATCTGTTCTCTGCAAGATTTGTGGGTGTGCAAGTGGCATTCTGAAATAAAAAGTGACGAAGAGAAGGGAAGATAAATATTTTGTAAATCTCAGCCTTGAATGCAACTATAATTTTAAATGTTTATGAAAAAAAAAAAAAAGTATTGAATTTCACTTATGCAATTATTAAAATAATTTTCATATATTCCTCAAAGCACCTTGAATTAATTAATCTTACTGATATTGATGAGAACAAAAGCAACAAAAATGCTAGCAGAATTTCAAATATAATCCCAATAATCTGTTGAACTGTTATCAAGTGTCACAGTCTGCTCTGGTCCAGTCGTGCTCCCCCTCATCGTCTGTCATCTGTCTCCTCCTGTCTGGGCGTGGCTATGGACTGCACACCTAGGCTTCCATCTACACTTCAATCTACACTCCTACCTCCAGTATAAGAAGAACAGCTTCACAGTCACTCCTGGCCAGTTTTTTTGATCAATACTACTCATCTTGCCTGCCCGCCCACCCGTCCACTGACCCGCCCTGCCTGCCCTGCTCCTCTGCCTGTCCCGCTCACCTGCCTGCCTGCCCTGCCAGCCCAACCACTTAATTAACTGTAAATAAATCATTTTAACTCTGCACCTGTGTTCTGCTTTTGGCTCCTATATCAGGCCGTGACAGAAAGTTTGCATATGAAAAAAGAAAACTATTTTGAGTTGATTGTAATGTTAAGATTCTTTTTTCAGACCAAGGTTTAGTTTGTCCAGCTGCTCACTAGCGGTCTTCCTCAAAGTGGTCACGTGATGTTGAGGTTTTGGAGCTGTCTTCCTACAGGTGGAGAAAGGGCAACAGCGTCATCTGCGGTCCGACTTTTTCAGGACAGTATCCCAGGTGTGTGAGAGTAAAAAGGCCCCCTCGTCCCGGTTTAACGTCCTGTGAGCACGTTTCTGTATTTCCACTGCCTCCTTAATCCAGCGACAATGTTTTATTGTCTCCTCCAATGATGTTTGCTCCATCCCAGTCCATAACGTGGTTCTGTCTTACTGTCCGGAAGAAGTCGGACTGCAGATGGCGCTGTCGTAGAAAGACGGCGGAAAAACTTGTTTAAATCAGCTGACCGGACACATCACTGCAACATCACGTTACCACTTTGAGGAAGAACACTACTGAACAATCCAAACTGTCAGGTATGAAGACAAACTAAACCTTGGTCTGAGTAAAAAAAAAAAAAGTATTAAAATAAATGATCAGAAAACAGTTGATTGAAATGACTGAACTACTTTGAGTTGTGTTAAATTGGAAAATGACAACCAAATACAATTTTAAATAAGCTTTAAATTGTAATTTGTGGACCAAAGAGACATCATGTAAAATACCATAAAGAAAAAAAAAATGAAATAAATAAAGTGGAAGTTGTTTTGACTTTTCCTGTTGTATCCAGTCAACCACAAAGACCAGAACACATCCATTTGCCCTGTTAAAAGTTAAAGTCATGCATTCGGTCTGTAACCTATAAAAAGCAGCTCTATTAGAGTTACACATCCCAGACTTAAGGCCATGAAAAAGCTCTGGATTAGCTCTGGCAACAAAACACTGAAGACACCAATGTTCTTCTGTCATGTTCACAACAAGGGATTAGGAGGTTCCCACTGACAGGATTAAAACAATACCTACTGCTTTTCTCACCAACCCATTTTATCTCCAACTCTCTCCATGCATTACCAGATAAAGTTTTTTTTTTTCTTTGCTTTCTCTTAGTTCAAAAGCTGTCATTTGCTTTTCCATTTCATTTTCTTTAAAATTGTAACCTGCGTTTTCTTAGTGTTTTCCACTTTTCCAGACGAGGATTACTTCAATCCGACCTAATCCACAAATTCCATTATAATACTTTCAATCCAAAAGTAATGTAGCAGTGGAAGAAAAGCATTACGAGAAAATGCGTCCCATTGTTGCGAATCGTGTTTGACCTTGTTAGCCTAGAGACACAACATTATCAATTTGCGAAACTCTTAGCCTTGTGTTTTCTGATTAAGATGATAAAGCAAGATTTGTGCAGTCTCCAAAAGAAAAAAACGCACTTCACATTCTTTTCAAACTATGAGAACAGTTTTTTTTTATTTTTTTTGGAAGGAGGCTGCACTTATTGTAGATAACAGGTAAGATATTTTAAAAGACAGCCGCCGGATTTTGATGGCATTTTGAGGAAATGTCAGCCACGACCCAAGGAAGGCACGGTTATTTTTTTGGCTTTTACACAGAGATCTTTTCCTACTGTACAATTGGAATTTATGGATATGACCACTACCTAAAGACTCCAGAAGCCAAAGGTCGCTTTAGGAACGTATGATAAATCTGAGTGCATTCTTTATCAATGTGAGATATTAAAGCTGAAGAACAAACCTGTCAGGAATTGTTTTTGGTTATGTGCAAACCATAGACTGTATATATCAATGGACATAGCTAACCTGGTAGCCGCCATCAGGGCCGGTCCTAGATTTCAGGGGAATTTGTCTCTGGGGCCCCTGACAGTGGATGCCTCCTGGCTCAGCTATTGGTGATTCACATTTGACAACATTATGACTTTGCTCTCATCACCTTGACCAGTTGTATTTGTATTTATATGACCAACATCAGACAGAGAACATCCAAAATGTCACAACTACCATAGTCACAAGAACAGTAGACAAACATATAAGGGGGGGTCAAGATTTTCTTAATTCTGGACAAGTTTCTGGTGGATTTTAATGTGTTCCAGTTGGCGACAGTGGGCTTGAATTTACATTATAAAGGGTCCTTGCACCTGTGTAAATACATAGCTGCCCTCACCTCTGCCCGGCTCAAAAACACATATAGGCCGCAGCAGATATTTTGCTATTACTATAGATATAACATACAACGACATATTTAGGCTGCTGTAAACACACAAGACTTGATATATTATATTATTTTCAATGTAAATGTATGGGCTCTTGGGGGTCCTCTGCTGGCCTCGGGGCCCTAAGCAGCTGCTTCGTCTGCTTATAGGCTGGGCCGGCCCTGTGATCATGGGCACACTTCCGGCTCCCTTGACTCTGGCTCCAATTCACTTTACGTTGGAAAACTGTCGCCCCTCTCTCGGTAACTGCTGCTGACAGGCTCATCCTTTTGGTGGTAAAAAATGTTCGCATTAACCCGCTTTACTTGATCCTGGTATTTTTATTTGGCTATTGTGTGACTAAATAAAGATATGGACATTAATATGCGACAAATCAGTCGCCTTCTTTCACTGATGTCGCTTCCATCAGCATTAGTAACAGGTTTGATTGACTACTAAAACACCGGTGCAGACGGGAAGGGCCGTTACTTTTGACAGCCTCTCTTCGGATTGGCTCTTTGGTTGCTATGATACATGGGTCGAAATTCCAAATATGGAACTGCAAATTCGCCCTGTAACTGCTAGCCTCGATGAGCTTCAATCAACTGGAGCTGAACACTATGGCGTCACACTCCCTTAGTCCTCTTCTTTATACAGTGTGTAGTGTAAAGACCCTGCTCGTAACAATATCCCTAACACATATTTGGTGAACAATTGGATCAATATCTGCTGGCGTCTCCATGCACTACCCAATGTGTCTGGCAAAGTCCAGTCTGGCCTTACCACACCACTGGACTGATTGCAGCATGGTCACAACTGTGGTGTGGTGTTTCGGTGATTTTTGGAGAGATTACCCATTCGATTTGGGAGCCTGAGCTGAAATTTACCAGCCAGGCGCACTGGAACTAAATGGACCAATCAAAAAATCATTATACATCAATCTGGTGCACCAATGAAATGTTCTTGGAAAATTGGTCCATTAGTCAGGAGAAAAAAAATAATACTACATTTTTCAGTGAAGAAATACATCTGACGGCAGTAAAGACAGAACATTATACTGTAGAAAGTATTTGTAGGTATTATAGGTATGTAAAGAGAAGAATAGAATAAACTATGCAAAACCATCAGTAGTACACACAATGGTGGATGATTATTACTTAAGTAAAAGGACAGATACAGAGGTAAAAAGTTACTCAAGTAAAAGTAAAAACCTCACATGAAAAAAATCTACTTAAAAGCATTTAAGTACCTGTTTAAAATGTACTTTAAGAGTAAACTGTAAAAGTATATGCTGTTAATTTGTTAAAGTGTTAAATGTAGTGATAGTGATTAAAAAAATAAAAATAAATAAATAAATAAAAATAATTGCACATATTTTGGTAGCAATACGGAAACATTTCTTAATTTTTCTCATGAATTTCGTGTATTTATTTTTGTTTGCTCAAAGCCGCAGCTTGAATTCAAAAACTTTAGTCAGGATGTCATTTACTATGTCACGAACATAGTAAAAATAACCCCTCAAATCATATGAAAACTTTTACTTTTCAGTTCAGTTCAAATTCAAGGGAAGTAGAAAGTACAGACATGCTTTCAAATGTAGTGAAGTAAAAGTAAAAAGTATCCACTGTGGAAAAAAAGTTAAAATTCTACTTAAGTGCAGTACTTTGCTACTTTCGCTTTCACTGTTACCTTCCACCACTATAGACAGCATTGTGGCTCGTTGCAAGGTTAAAGTATACTTTATTTAGCCTTTATGTGAAATGTTTCCACAGACCTTGGTGAGGTGTACTTGGAGGGAGAATTCATATCATGTGTAGAGTTTTTTGAGTTGCCATAAGGTTGCTCAGACCTTGTGAATTCATAGGAAAAAATAGAGAAAAAAGTTATGTTCTTGCAGTGAGGCTGAGAGCAAAGTACTCTGGATTTTACCCAAGCTTTCTCATGCCCTCATGTTCAATATTTGTGGATTTTATGTTTGGTTAATTCAACCGATTGAGTCATTCTCAGTAGTTTGTCACATGGATTACCGGATTAAACAAGTTGATGTGTTTGTATACACTAACTGAAAAATACTCAACGTGGAATCAGAGTTGGCTTATTATTATTTTCTCCCAGCGTCGCAGTACGATCTAAATGCAATTAACACCTAAAAGATTGAGTGATAGAGTTACAATCGGTGTGACAGGCAGAGCGATGATGCTGGATGTTGACACAGCTGAAATGTGGGGGATGAGACGACCAGGCTGTGACCACACTGATTGGTCTGATGTAATTGAAATGTTGACGAAAATAAACAGAGCTTCTGCGGGGCCCGAATAATTCTAAACACCGGGACCCACTACAGCAGAAGGCAATCACACCAGCGGACAACCCTCCCAGCTCCCGATAATCACAAACCCGAGAGGAAAACCAAACTCAAACTGTGATGTTTACACAGAGATAAGAGTTTGTGACTAACAAAAAACATTGTGTGACACTGCGATTATGATCCAGGCAAACAGAAAAAGTAATCAACCGAAGATCAAGCTCCCAGGCAGGCAAATATGGGTGCTTAAAGGGGACAATTGTAGTAATTTAGCATGTTTGAAAACCAGAAAGTAATGGTGCGATTAAACACGGGGTGAATAGAAATGAGTTACATTTGCATTTATTGTGGAACAACGTTTGAAATCAAAGTTTTTTAAAGGTAGAATGTGTAACTTTCTGAAGGTATATTTAAATGGACATGGCTAACCTGCTAATCACTGTGTTCCAAATAGGATACACTTCCATTGAGTCCAATTCACTTTACATTGGGAAACTGACGCCCCTTCCTCTGTAACTGCTGCTGTCAGGCTCATCATTTTGGTCTTAAAATGTTCATATTAACCTGCTCTATATGGTCCTGGTATTTTTATTTCATTATGGTGTCTGTAAATCAAGATATGAACATTAATAACTAACAAATCAGGTGCCTTCTTTCCCCGAGGTCGCTCCCACTAGCGTTAGCAACCGGTTTGATTGACAGCATTAAGTGTCCACTCCCTGCTAAACCAGGGCGTGGAATTATCTTCAACAGCCTGGTTCTGGATTGACTCTTTGGTAGCTATGATACTACATCCATCCATGTTCTTTAACTTATCCTGGGGCGGGTCGTGGGGACAGCAGTCTATGCAGGGACTCCCAGACTTTCCTCACCCCAGACACTACTTCTTCTTCTTCCTCTGATGGGACCCAGAAGCATTTCCAGGCCAGCCGAGAGACATAGTCCCTCCAGCGTGTCCTGGGTTTTCCCCGGGGCCTCCTCCCATTGGGACATGCCCAGAACACCTCCCTAGGAAGGCGTCCAGGAGGCATCCTGAGCAGATGTCCGAGCCACCTCAGCTGACTCTTCTCAAAGTGGCCTCTACAAGTTTTATTTGACTAAAGCCGAAAACTATGAGTGACGTCACACTCCAACATTCTCCATGGAGTTGTTTTATGCCATACTGTGAAAGATGATAGCTAAAAGAACACATTTTTTATGGGAACAAGCATTTTTGTATTTAAGCCAAATCTGCCTTTCCCCAGTACAGATATATTGTATTAGCAGCTCTTGAGGTCAAAGCACGTACGCTGAATGCTGTCTCTGAATTATAAAGCGTTTTAATGTCCAATGATCGGAAGTGAGGGTTAGCATGGAAGTAGTTATTACCATTACCATGATGGCAAAACTCTACTCTGGTCTCTGAAAGCTGTGAATAATAATTATAAGTGAATAATGTGAATAATTAGGATGTGCAGAATGCATAAAGTAAGTGGGGAATACATTTGGACCACTGCAAAAACTTGAAAATGAACTGGCTCTGTTTTTCACAATCAGATACCACGCCTTTAAGAAAGACGCTGGTAATCCTTGAGTACATTTTACATCTGATATTACATCTTCTCAACACGATGACTAGGATATAAAATTCCTCTTTTTGGTGCTTAGGTGGACACCAGACAGTCATGCCTTGGGGCTTGCCCCTGGTTACCTTGCGGGGAAGTTTTAGTGAGATCTCAATCTGTGAAATGATGAAATAATGAGACATCTGTCAGTCGCATTCAAATAAACCTGCTGAAAAAAGTGGATCATTGCTGAGTGATACTAGGCGATGATCTTGTTATTATTTATTCCATCTGTTTGCCAAACTGTCAGTCATTTGCCTATTTTTTTTGACCTTCATATCCATCAGTGCTCTCCCTGACACACACACTGACTCTGGTGTTTGACACATGTGGTGGGCCGAGGGGGGGCGTCGGCCGCTGTCAGACATACTCTTTCTGACAACTCAGCACTAGTGGGCATGTCTAATCTCCCGGACCCCCATGGAAGGACACCTACTGCGGAAAAAGAATACACTGTCAAACAACAGCTAAAATTAAGGTATAGAAAGTCCATCATTCTAAATATATACCTTTTATTTTTGAAATGACTAATCTAATTTCATTCTAATGTCTTATATTTTCAGAAGTTGAAACGATAATGTGTAGAATTAGAACTGTGTGAATGATACGTCACATCAAGAGCAGGATTTTGGCACGATTCTGCTTGAAACTTCATATTTAACTGTTAATTGGTCGAATCCACCTGTCACTCACCTACCGCTCGCTCAGAGTCTTGCGGAGGGGGACTTGTAAAAGGAGTGGGCGCGGAAATGTAACTCTGCATGAGCAAAGAGCTGCATTAAACAGAGAAACCCTGAATTATGATGATTCTAGATCAGATTACGCCCTGCCGAGATTACGACTAAACTCCAATGATGGGGATTATGGCTATAGGAATCGGTGTAGTTTTAATTACAATGCACTCAGTGAATTTAGAGAGGGTAGACTAACTGGATTACACACTTTTAATGTTAAACTAAAATTTGAAAAGTAGGCAGGATTGTGTTTGAATGCCTTTTTTTTTTTCTTCTTTTTCTTATTTATAGCGGCTTCCCTCGTCAAAGCTTGAGGCCGTGGTGAGAGCCAGAGTGGGTCCTGGGTTGTAGCTTCGTGACGCGCTGGTACTCTATTGTGAACAAATACGCTGAGATCTCACATGATTTTTAGTGGCAATTTATTAGCGACCACACAGACACAGAGAGCTATCAGCAGCACAGCAGAGTGAAAGGACATGGATGGAAATAGCAGGGTATGATATTATAAGTAAATGGAGATGAAACTGGCGGTCAACAAAAATTACAGCTATCCAGCCCTGACCCTTTCCCTTTCACACATGCGTGCCCGCCGCTCACCTGCCCATGTGAACCCCGCCCCCAGGCGGCTTTTCAACCCAATCAAACGCACACACGTATCAAACGCACACACGTATCAAACGCACACACGTATCAAACACACCATGCAACCCTCTACCTCTTTCCTACATTATTTAAAGATACACTATGTAACTTTTGAATGGGGATTCCACCACCTGTCGAGATGTTATTGTGAGGTTCCACAATACAGCATTAACTTTTTTTTTTTTTTTTCTTCATGCAGATAAGTGGGTGATACCATCAGGCTAAGTTACAGGTCAGATCTGTGGCGAGGCAAAACCTGCCTACTGTAAAATGTGTGTTTTTTCAATTCATTTTTGGGCAATAAAAACACCTCTATTTGATTAATGCAAGAAACACAGGATTAATACCGTATTGCGGAATCTTTCTAGGCAAACAAAAAGCTCTGGCAATGGACACAAGACAGGCCCTTATTATTATTTTCTCTTATATTTTGACTTTTTTTCAAGTAGCTTTCATAAATAATAATGTTTATACTGAGAGTTTAAAGCAGTATCACAGTTTTAAATGGACCCATAGTTTCATACCATGCTTATTGCCTGGCAAATCCAGATTGAGATCTCTATGTATTTTTATACTGAGGACATCTGTTTTTGGTCACCACTCCCTCCTTTCGCATCTCGAGCCCGACCAAACATGATTGTGCTGTCAGATTTCGTTTTTTTTTTAGTGGCACATGTGAAAACAAAGGAGCTAATTGGTCATGTATAATTTACTAACAAAATGTCATTTCTCTCAATTTTATTGCTTTTGCTCAATGATTCTACAACAGAAACTTTGCTTTGCTTTTAGTCCCTTGTGATTTTTTTTTGTGTGTCTTTTTCCCTCTTTTTTTCCTCATAAACAGCCATATGTTTTTGATACAGACAGACCTTGCATATCCCTGATTGGCTAATCCACCTGTCAATCACGTCCCACCTCTGAAAATGGCCTTGACTGACAGTGACCAACTTTCTCATGAAGCGGTGAAGAGTGTTGTCTCAGGCAACCAGTGCTTACTACATTCTGATTATTTGCCTTCTACTCTTCTTGAAATCCCACAGAAAGAAGACTGAAATCCTTCATACTTAAACCATCTGTCCCCTGTCTTTTTCCCTGTAAATGTCGAGGATGCTGGATGGGACAGTCATCTGGCCTCCAAGAAAGGGCAAAGACACAACTAAAATTATACACTACCAGCACAGGGCCAAGATGATGCCG
>JAIEZT010001373.1:21239125-21317980 GCA_019594935.1 Periophthalmus modestus
CCATATTCTGGTGAGATTATGCATAAGGAGCAAAAAATGAGAAGCTGGCTGTGAAGAAGTTGAAGGATGATGCTTTCTACTGATATTTTTTTTAAGCACGTTAAGAGAGCCACCTTTTTGGTTAAAAAGGAGAAGAGCCAACTTTTTTGTATTGACTATCTGGAATCCCGGGGAAGTATAACAGGTAGATTTTAAAAAGTACTAAATGAAAAATGTCCCATCCGCTTTGTTTTTTTTGAACCCTCTGTAGTCCTGTAGATCCTCCAACTAACACGTCTTTCGTAAAACTACGGGTTCAGCATTTCCCTAAACTACATAATACATACACAAATTTATTTATTAGTGTAACTGTGCATTTACTTCCGTCGCATATAATCAAGCTCAACACGGCCAGAAGTAGCACCATTCTTAATTCATAGCTCAAATGTACTGTTACAACACACTGTACTGCAATGTGTGTCAACCGTGGGCCTTGCCCAAGAATATAGCTCACCGTCAGCATTACTTGAGAACAGTCGCTGCGCTCCGCTGCTGCTGCTTCTTAGAAGGCGCGCTCTCCCTCAAAAACTATGAGTCGCTGCTTCTTATCCCGCTCCCCCCCTCAAAACACTGTCAAGATCCCACACTGTCCCCTCCCCTCCTGTGTTTCCTGGCTTTCTTAGGCTGCTGTCTTTTTACGAACTGTCTTTCCCCCTCCCTTCTATCTGGTCCTTGTCTGGAGCTGGGCGGAGACACCCCCCTACAAACACCTGCGTCCCAGATCAACCAATCCTACAAACTCGGAATGCAAGAGACGAGGATCCTACACATGCCATATCGTCCCTTGTATGCGTCCGTGATCGTCTGTGGCAACAGTTCCGCTTGGGTTATCTAGTTTTTGTTATTATGGTTACAAGTAGTCAGCTGTTTATTCTCGTTTTTTGCCAGACCCCGTTCTTGGGACCTACCTGCCACGCTGCACCTCCCCCTCCGACCGGTACGGACACCCTCAGCCCTCTACCCCAGCTCCTTGACCGGTTCAAAGACGTCAAGCTCTGCGCCCCTGTTCTCTACTACCTGATCTGTCACCCAACATTCATATTTTTAATAACCTCTGTCAAACTTTTACCCTGTAATCTTTGAACCCCCAGACATTATGACAAACAACGTAGTTTCCTTCTCATCAGTCTCCCAGCAAGCCCAGACCCCACGCATGACTAGCGCTTTAGTTTTAAGATTAAACAGGCTTTCTTTAATTGTCTAATGAACTATACCTATATATCTTTAGAGCAGACATATAACAAGTCGGGATGGGGTTATTTGATTATTAGAGTATATATATTTATTTTATTTTTTTGTAAAACCTGCAAATCCAGTAACTTTCCTGTTTCTGATCATTTTTCTTCACAGTTTTGACCCGCCCTGAATAAAACGATGAAAGTCCCTCACATGGCGCCAGAGGTTTCTAACGGCCCAGCAAAAAATGTGATCAATGGTCATCCGACGAATGCCCCCCGACGTGTATCACTGCACACCGGTCGACCACAAATTGGCACTCCATTGGAGATGAGAACCGCAAATTTTTGGAAGGTCTCATGAAATGTCAGAACTGTGAATAGAGCTTCCATGAGACAAGCCTAAATTGAGTTTAGATCACTGCCCGATGACTGAACAAGAAAATCGCCACACGAGATTGCAATTCTGGTGTCACTTTCACTGCCTTTGTGGTGACACCTGCCTTTCTTTCTTTGGTGACTTCTCACAGCCTCAGGCACTGTTCTTGAAAGAGCGCAGCTTTAGAAACCTAATGTGTGAATCTTGGGCTTGAACATAATGGAACTATGGCTTCATATGAAAAGGTGGTACACACTAGCGAGCCCCCTCCTACCATAGACATGACAGTCAACATTCAAATTCGATTTGCAACAAAATTTTGAGAACCAATCTATGCCATGAGAAGATGCAAACATTCTTTTATGAAATTGGGACAATTTCATCCGGTTTGCCAGCAAGGGTGCAAAGAATCCTGAAAAGAACTTTGAAAAAATTCTTACATACGCACATGCTTAGTCTGAACCAGGTTGAAAATTTGAATCATTATACATCGGCTGCTACTGATTTACATTGATACAGTCCCAACACAATGGTCAATGCTGCAGCACCACCCTAAAGAAAGCACAAATTTTTACAATGTGGGAAAAAAGAAAAAATACCACTTGGCATTAATGTGAAACTTTGCAGAAATTCCTGTTACCTGCGCCTGATCAGGAAAGCCAGTTACAACCCACTCTCAGTTTTTTGGTATGTGTATTCATTAATGTTTTTTTGTATTTCAAAATGTTCTTTATTTTTGCATGAGGTTGCTGGTTCGAGTCCACTAGTATAAATCACTTTGCACACTTCACTATGGAAATAGGAGCGAGCAAATGAGCGAGGAGGAAGCAGCTTTATTGTTTCTTCTATTATTTGTTCCCCCATGGTTTTAGAGCCCAATTAAATTATTTTCTAGAGCCAATTATATTATTTTAGAGCCAATTATATGATTTTTAAGTGCCAATTAAAGAAGAAAGTAAGTGGGGAAAATATGTAACAAAGGAATACTTATCTTATTCCTCAGTGTGCCACAAACATTTGCACCGTTTTTCACCAGAAACAATCCTCTGGAAACACGTCTTTTTCTTTTTGGTGAAGCAGTTGTCACCTAAACACAAACATATATGAAGTAAACCATCAGTTATGAGCTGTCATGTACGCTGTACTGTGTTTCACAACGATCATCTGATTGTTTATCGTCCCGAGTGTGATCTGTGGCCATGTAAACCATTAGACCTGGTTTACATCTGTGTGGTACTCGAAAGCAAAGTCTTTTTCTTAAGAACCACTGTGCTAAAATAATTCTGCTTTCTTTTGCAGAACTTATTGAATTCACATAAAACTGAGACAACAGCGATAAGGAAAAAGTCCTGCATTTAAAAAGAACAGTTCATCTGTGTGAGCATTCATCAGTGACACTTCAGTGCTGTTAAAATCTAAAGTCCTGATTGCACTGATTATTTTGGCTACTTGACTTGTTTAATATTTGATTGATCTGGAGAGTCATGGAGGTGAATAGTTACTGTTTCACAGTGACTGTGCCCATAAGGTCTATAGATGAAACCTAAATAGCTCTGACAGTAGGGGATATCATAGACATGTTAAAGTAGTAATAGTAAAGAACAGATTAAAAATGTGGCAGTAACTATTTACTCAAAAATATTTATTCATAAACTGATTCAAACAGGAATTACCTAAGTGGCCTGTAGTCTTAGAGCAAACCTGAGGGAACCACTGTTAAAGCCATATTTCTAAAAAACCTGTTGGTTAACACGAGATAAGATAAAGGTATTACTTTACTGAACGAAATTCATTCTCTGCATTTGACACATCCTTCACCCAGTGCCACTGGGGCAACCTGTCAGGAGCAGTGAGCTACTGCAGTACAGCACTCAGGACCCATCTCCAGATCTTGACTCAGCTTAGTCAGGACCTACTCCAGTCAAGAAAGTCAATTACACCATAGAGACCTCATGTATTGTGCACAAAGTTGCTGGTTCAATGCCCTGAACCACACCGGTATAAGTCAATTGGTACACTTCACTAGGAAAATACGGCAAAGAGCAAATAGAGGCCTCGGTGGTTGTAAGAAAGAGAGAATAGCATGTCACATGTCACCATTCGGGGTGGTCACGATTAAGAAGTGGTTGTGAGTCCATGGTGAGCAAATGGGAGGGACGTGCACACTGCGGCGAGGGCCATTATCACCGCTTGTGGCTTTAATCCAATCTTGTTTTTTTGTGGCATTGGGCTTATTGGACATATGTGGTGAGTAAGATGTTCAGTTCCCAGATAGTGTATTCTTGAGGGCATCACTAACCTCTAAATTAATTCACAATATTACTTTTATTGAATGCAAATCTCTATCTATCTATACTTTCTATCTATACACGGCATCATCTTGGCCCTGTGCTGGTAGGTATAATTTTAGTCTGGTGTCTTTGGCCTTTCTTGTGGGCACAGGTCGACTGTCCCCATCCCAGCGTCCTCAGAGGAGAGGCCTGTCTGGACCCGAGCATGGCCCCAGTGCTGTGTGCGCACATGTCACACTGGATGTCAGGGCACGGACAAGATGGTTCTTGATTACAGCTGATAGGTTTATTTGAGGAAGGTCAGGAAGATTCAGTACAAGAACAAGACAAGTATCTGATGGCAATGATAGAAAGTGATAGAGCAGCGGACAAGACATTTACAGGGAAAGACACGGGGACAGATGGTTTAAGTATGAAGGATCAGTGTGGGATTTCTAGAAGAGTAGAAGCAAAAAATAATCAGAATGTAGTAAGCACTGTTGCCTGAGACACACACTTCTTCACCGCTTCATGAGAAGTCTGGTCACTGTCAGTCAAGGCCATTTTCAGATGGACGTGATTGACAGGTGGATTAGCCAATCAGGGATATGCAAGGTCTGTCTGTATCAAAACAAATATGGCTGTTTATGAGGAAAAAAGGGGGAAAAAGACACACAAAAAAATCACAAGGGACTAAAAGCAAACCAAGTTTCTGCAGAATCATTGAGCAAAGCAATAAAATTGAGAGAAATGACATTTTGTTAGTAAATTATACATGACCAATTAGCTTCTTTGTTTCACATGTGCCACTAAAAAAACTCCAAAATCTGACAGCACAATCATGTTTGGTCGGGCTCAAGATGCGAAGGAGGGAGTGGTGACCAAACAGACGTCCCTCAGTATAAAAATACATAGAGATCTCAATCTGGATTTGCCAGGTAATAAACATGGTAAACTATGGGTCCATTTAAAACTGTGATACTGCTTAAAACTCCAGTATAAACATTATTATTTCATAAAAGCTACTTGATGTCAAAAGTCAAATTATAAGAGAAAATAATAATAAGGGCCTGTCTTGTGTCCATGCAGAGCTTTTTGCTTTGCCTGGAATGTTCCGCAATACGGTATTAATCCTGTGTTTCTTGCATTTAATCAAATAGAGGTGTTTTTATTGCCCAAAAATGAATTGAAAAACACACATTTTTACTGTAGGCAGGTTTGCCTCGCCACAGATCTGACCTGTAACTTAGCCTGATGGTATCACCCACTTATCTGCATGAAAAAAAAAAAAAAGTTTAATGCTGTATTGTGGAACCTCACAATAACATCTCGACAGGTGGTGGAATCGCCACTCAAAAAGTTACATAGTGTATCTTTAAATAATGTAGGAAAGAGGTAGAGGGGTGCATGGTGTGTTTGATACGTGTGTGCGTTTGATATGTGTGTGCGTTTGATACGTGTGTGCGTTTGATTGGTTGAAAGCCGAGGGGGCGGGGCTCACATGGGCAGGTGAGCGGGCACGCATGTGTGAAAAGGAGTCAGGGCTGGATAGCTGTAATTTTTGTTGACCGCCAGTTTCATCTCCATTTTACTTATAATATCATACCCTGCTATTTCCATCCATGTCCTTTTCACTCTGCTGTGCTGCTGATAGCTCTCTGTGTCTGTGTGGTCGCTAATAAATTGCCACTAAAAATCATGTGAGATCTCAGCGTATTTGTTCACAATAGAGTACCAGCGCGTCACGAAGCTACAACTCAGGACCCACTCTGGCTCTCACCACGGCCTCAAGCTTTGACGAGGGAAGCCGCTATAAATAAGAAGAAGAAAAAAAAATGGCATTCAAACACAATCCTGCCTACTTTTCAAATTTTAGTTTAACATTAAAAGTGTGTAATCCAGTTACTCTACCCTCTCTAAATTCACTGAGTGCATTGTAATTAAAACTACACCGATTCCTATAGCCATAATTCCATCATTGGAGTTTAGTCGTAATCTCAGCAGGGCGTAATCTGATCTAGAATCATCATAATTCAGGGTTTCTCTGTTTAATGCAGCTCTTTGCTCATGCAGAATTACATTTCCGCGCCCACTCCTTTTACAAGTCCCCCTCCGCAAGACTCTGAGCGAGTGGTAGGTGAGTGACAGGTGGATTCGACCAATTAACAGTTAAATATGAAGTTTCAAGCAGAATCGTGCCAAAATCCTGCTCTTGATGTGACGTATCATTCACACAGTTCTAATTCTACACATTATCGTTTCAACTTCTGAAAATATAAGACATTAGAATGAAATTAGATTAGTCATTTCAAAAATAAAAGGTATATATTTAGAATGATGGACTTTCTATACCTTAATTTTAGCTGTTGTTTGACAGTGTATTCTTTTTCCGCAGTAGGTGTCCTTCCATGGGGGTCCGGGAGATTAGACATGCCCACTAGTGCTGAGTTGTCAGAAAGAGTATGTCTGACAGCGGCCGACGCCCCCCTCGGCCCACCACATGTGTCAAACCAGAGTCAGTGTGTGTCAGGGAGAGCACTGATGGATATGAAGGTCAAAAAATAGGCAAATGACTGACAGTTTGGCAAACAGATGGAATAAATAATAACAAGATCATCGCCTAGTATCACTCAGCAATGATCCACTTTTTTCAGCAGGTTTATTTGAATGCGACTGACAGATGTCTCATTATTTCATCATTTCACAGATTGAGATCTCACTAAAACTTCCCCGCAAGGTAACCAGGGGCAAGCCCCAAGGCATGACTGTCTGGTGTCCACCTAAGCACCAAAAAGAGGAATTTTATATCCTAGTCATCGTGTTGAGAAGATGTAATATCAGATGTAAAATGTGCTCAAGGATTACCAGCATCTTTCTCAAAGGCGTGGTATCTGATTGTGAAAAACAGAGCCAGTTCATTTTCAAGTTTTTGCAGTGGTCCAAATGTATTCCCCACTTACTTTATGCATTCTGCACATCCTAATTATTCACATTATTCACTTATAATTATTATTCACAGCTTTCAGAGACCAGAGTAGAGTTTTGCCATCATGGTAATGGTAATAACTACTTCCATGCTAACCCTCACTTCCGATCATTGGACATTAAAACGCTTTATAATTCAGAGACAGCATTCAGCGTACGTGCTTTGACCTCAAGAGCTGCTAATACAATATATCTGTACTGGGGAAAGGCAGATTTGGCTTAAATACAAAAATGCTTGTTCCCATAAAAAATGTGTTCTTTTAGCTATCATCTTTCACAGTATGGCATAAAACAACTCCATGGAGAATGTTGGAGTGTGACGTCACTCATAGTGTTCGACTCTAGTCAAATAAAACTTGTAGAGGCCACTTTGAGAGGAGTCAGCTGAGGTGGCTCGGACATCTGCTCAGGATGCCTCCTGGACTCCTTCCTAGGGAGGTGTTCTGGGCATGTCCCAATGGGAGGAGGCCCCGGGAAAAACCCAGGACATGCTGGAGGAACTATGTCTCTCGGCTGGCCTGGAAACGCTTCTGAGTCCCATCAGAGCAGCTGGAGGAAGTGTCTGGGGTGGGGAAAGTCTGGGAGTCCCTGCATAGACTGCTGTCCCCGCGACCCGCCCCCGGATAAGTTAAAGAACATGGATGGATGTAGTATCATAGCAACCAAAGAGTCAATCCAGAACCAGGCTGTTGAAGATAATTCCACGCCCTGGTTTAGCAGGGAGCGGACACTTAACGCTGTCAATCAAACCGGTTGCTAACGCTAGTGGGAGTGACCTCGGGGAAAGAAGGCACCTGATTTGTTAGTTATTAATGTTCATATCTTGATTTACAGACACCATAATGAAATAAAAATACCAGGATCATATAGAGCAGGTTAATATGAACATTTTAAGACCAAAATGATGAGCCTGACAGCAGCAGTTACAGAGGAAAGGGTGTCAGTTTCCCAATGTAAAGTGAATTGGACTCAATGGAAGCGTATCCTATTTGGAACGCAGCGGTTAGCAGGTTAGCTACATCCATTTAAATATACCTTCAGAAAGTTACACATTCTACCTTTAAAAAACATTGATTTAAAAAGTCGTTCCACAATAAATGCAAATATAACTCATTTCTATTCACCCCGTGTTTAATCGCACCATTACTTTCTGGTTTTCAAACATGCTAAATTACTACAATTGTCCCCTTTAAGCACCCATATTTGCCTGCCTGGGAGCTTGATCTTCGGTTGATTACTTTTTCTGTTTGCTTGGATCATAATCGCAGTGTCACATAATGTTTTTTTGTTAGTCACAAACTCTTATCTCTGTGTAAACATCACAGTTTGAGTTTGGTTTTCCTCTCGGGTTTGTGATTATCGGGAGCTGGGAGGGTTGTCCCGCTGGTGTGATTGCCTTCTGCTGTAGTGGTCCCGGTGTTTAGAATTATTTGGGCCCCGCAGAAGCTCTGTTTATTTTTCGTCAACATTTCAATTACATCAGACCAATCAGTGTGGTCACAGCCTGGTCGTCTCATCCCCCACATTTCAGCTGTGTCAACATCCAGCATCATCGCTCTGCCTGTCACACCGATTGTAACTCTATCACTCAATCTTTTAGGTGTTAATTGCATTTAGATCGTACTGCGATGCTCGGAGAAAAAATAATAATAAGCCAACTCTCATTGCACGTTGAGTATTTTTCAGTTAGTGTATACAAACACATCAACTTGTTTAATCCGGTAATCCATGTGACAAACTACTGAGAATGACTCAATCGGTTGAATTAACCAAACATAAAATCCACAAATATTGAACATGAGGGCATGAGAAAGCTTGGGTAAAATCCAGAGTACTTTGCTCTCAGCCTCACTGCAAGAACATAACTTTTTTTCTCTATTTTTTCCTATGAATTCATAAGGTCTGAGCAACCTTATGGCAACTCAAAAAAACTCTACACATGATATGAATTCTCCCTCCAAGTACACCTCACCAAGGTCTGTGGAAACATTTCACATAAAGGCTAAATAAAGTATACTTTAACCTTGCAACGAGCCACAATGCTGTCTATAGTGGTGGAAGGTAACAGTGAAAGCGAAAGTAGCAAAGTACTGCACTTAAGTAGAATTTTAACTTTTTTTCCACAGTGGATACTTTTTACTTTTACTTCACTGCATTTGAGAGAGTATCTGTACTTTCTACTTCCCTTGAATTTGAACTGAAAAGTAAAAGTTTTCATATAATTTGAGGGGTTATTTTTACTATGTTCGTGACATAGTAAATGACATCCTGACTAAAGTTTTTGAATTCAAGCTGCGGCTTTGAGCAAACAAAAATAAATACACAAAATTCATGAGAAAAATTAAGAAATGTTTCCGTACTGCTACCAAAATATGTGCAATTATTTTTATTTATTTATTTATTTATTTTATCACTATCGCTACATTTAACACTTTAACAAATTAACAGCATATACTTTTACAGTTTACTCTTAAAGTACATTTTAAACAGGTACTTAAATACTTTTAAGTAGATTTTTTTCATGTGAGGTTTTTACTTTTACTTGAGTAACTTTTTACCTCTGTATCTGTCCTTTTACTTAAGTAACAATCATCCACCATTGTGTGTACTACTGATGGTTTTGCATAGTTTATTCTATTCTTCTCTTTACATACCTATAATACCTACAAATACTTTCTACAGTATTATGTTCTGTCTTTACTGCCGTCAGATGTATTTCTTCACTGAAAAATGTAGTATTATTTTTCTCCTGACTAAATGGACCAATTTTCCAAGAACATTTCATTGGTGCACCAGATTGATGTATAATGATTTTTGATTGGTCCATTTAGTTCCAGTGCGCCTGGCTGGTAAATTTCAGCTCAGGCTCCCAAATCGAATGGGTAATCTCTCCAGAAATCACCGAAACACCACACCACAGTTGTGACCATGCTACAATCAGTCCAGTGGTGTGGTAAGGCCAGACTGGACTTTGCCAGACACATTGGGTAGTGCATGGAGACGCCAGCAGATATTGATCCAATTGTTCACCAAATATGTGTTAGGGATATTGTTACGAGCAGGGTCTTTACACTTCACACTGTATAAAGAAGAGGACTAAGGGAGTGTGACGCCATAGTGTTCAGCTCCAGTTGATTGAAGCTAACCGAGGCTAGCAGTTACAGGGCGAATTTGGAGTTCGATATTTGGAATTTTGACCCATGTATCATAGCAACCAAAGAGCCAATAAAAATACCAGGATCAAGTAAAGCGGGTTAATGCGAACATTTTAGGACCAAAAGGATGAGCCTGTCAGCAGCAGTTACCGAGAGAGGGGCGACAGTTTTTCCAACGTAAAGTGAATTGGAGCCAGAGTCAGGAAAGCCGGAAGTGCGCCCATGATCACAGAGCCGGTCCAGCCTATAAGCAGACGAAGCAGCTGCTTAGGGCCCCGAGGCCAGCAGAGGGCCCCCAAGAGCCCATACATTTACATTGACATTTACATACATTGAATATATCAAGTTTAACTGGAAACAGGGCTTGTGTGTTTACAGCAGCCTAAATATGTCATTGTATGTTATATCTATAGTAGTAGCAAAATATCTGCTGCGGCCTATATGTGTTTTTGAGCCGGGCATGGGTGAGGGCAGCTATGTATTTACACAGGTGCAAGGACCCTTTATAATGTAAATTCAAGCCCACTGTCGCCAACTGGAACACATTAAAATCCACCAGAAACTTGTCCAGAATTTAAAAAAATCTTAACCCCCCCCCCCCTTATATGTTTGTCTACTGTTCTTGTGACTATGGTAGTTGTCACATTTTGGATGTTTTCTGTCTGATGTTGGTCATATAAATACAAATAAAACTGGTCAAGGTGATGAGAGCAAAGTCATAATGTTGTCAAATGTGAATCACCAATAGCTGAGCCAGGAGGCATCCACTGTCAGGAGCCCCAGAGACAAATTCCCCTAAAAGCTAGGACCGGCCCTGATGGCGGCTAGCAGGTTAGCTATGTCCATTGATATATACAGACTATGGTTTGCACATAACCAAAAACAATTCCTGACAGGTTTGTTCTTCAGCTTTAATATCTCACATTGATAAAGAATGCACTCAGATTTATCATACGTTTCTAAAGCGACCTTTGGCTTCTGGAGTCTTTAGGTAGTGTCATATCCATAAATCCCAATTGTACAGTAGGAAAAGATCTCTGTGTAAAAGCCAAAAAAATAACCGTGCCTTCCTTGGGTCGTGGCTGACATTTCCTCAAAATGCCATCAAAATCCGGCGGCTGTCTTTTAAAATATCTTACCTGTTATCTACAATAAGTGCAGCCTCCTTCCAAAAAAATAAAAAAATACTGTTCTCATAGTTTTGAAAAGAATGTGAAGTGCGTTTTTTTCTTTTGGAGACTGCACAAATCTTGCTTTATCATCTTAATCAGAAAACACAAGGCTAAGAGTTTCGCAAATTGATAATGTTGTGTCTCTAGGCTAACAAGGTCAAACACGATTCGCAACAATGGGACGCATTTTCTCGTAATGCTTTTCTTCCACTGCTACATTACTTTTGGATTGAAAGTATTATAATGGAATTTGTGGATTAGGTCGGATTGAAGTAATCCTCGTCTGGAAAAGTGGAAAACACTAAGAAAACGCAGGTTACAATTTTAAAAGAAAATGAAATGGAAAAGCAAATGACAGCTTTTTGAACTAAGAGAAAGCAAAGAAAAAAAAAAAAACTTTATCTGGTAATGCATGGAGAGAGTTGGAGATAAAATGGGTTGGTGAGAAAAGCAGTAGGTATTGTTTTAATCCTGTCAGTGGGAACCTCCTAATCCCTTGTTGTGAACATGACAGAAGAACATTGGTGTCTTCAGTGTTTTGTTGCCAGAGCTAATCCAGAGCTTTTTCATGGCCTTAAGTCTGGGATGTGTAACTCTAATAGAGCTGCTTTTTATAGGTTACAGACCGAATGCATGACTTTAACTTTTAACAGGGCAAATGGATGTGTTCTGGTCTTTGTGGTTGACTGGATACAACAGGAAAAGTCAAAACAATTTCCACTTTATTTATTTCATTTTTTTTTTTCTTTATTGTATTTTACATGATGTCTCTTTGGTGCACAAATTACAATTTAAAGCTTATTTAAAATTGTATTTGGTTGTCATTTTCCAATTTAACACAACTCAAAGTGGTTCAGTCATTTCAATTCATCCTTTTTTCCTGATCATTTATTTTATTTATTTTTTTTTACTCAGACCAAGGTTTAGTTTGTCTTCATACCTGACAGTTTGGATTGTTCAGTAGTGTTCTTCCTGAAAGTGGAAACGTGATGTTGCAGTGACGTGTCCGGTTAGCCGATTTAAACAGGTTTTGCCGCCTTCTTTCTACGACAGCGCCATCTGCAGTCTGACTTCTTCAGGACAGTAAGACAGAACCGCGTTATGGACTGGGATGGAGCAAACATCATTGGAGGAGACAATAAAACATTGTCGCTGGATTAAGGAGGCAGTGGAAATACAGAAACGTGCTCACAGGACGTTAAACCGGGACGAGGGGGCCTTTTTACTCTCACACACCTGGGATACTGTCCTGAAAAAGTCGGACCGCAGATGACGCTGTTGTCCTTTCTCCACCTGTAGGAAGACAGCTCCAAAACCTGTTTAAATCAGCTGACCGGACACATCACAGCAACATCACGTGACCACTTTGAGGAAGACCGCTAGTGAGCAGCTGGACAAACTAAACCTTGGTCTGAAAAAATAATCTTAACATTGCAATCAACTCAAAATAGTTTTCTTTTTTCATATGCAAACTTTCTGTCACGGCCTGATATAGGAGCCAAAAGCAGAACACAGGTGCAGAGTTAAAATGATTTATTTACAGTTAATTAAGTGGTTGGGCTGGCAGGGCAGGCAGGCAGGTGAGCGGGACAGGCAGAGGAGCAGGGCAGGCAGGGCGGGTCAGTGGACGGGTGGGCGGGCAGGCAAGATGAGTAGTATTGATCAAAAAAACTGGCCAGGAGTGACTGTGAAGCTGTTCTTCTTATACTGGCGGTAGGAGTGTAGATTGAAGTGTAGATGGAAGCCTAGGTGTGGAGTCCATAGCCACGCCAGACAGGAGGAGACAGATGACAGACGATGAGGGGAGCAGCACGACTGGACCAGAGCAGACTGTGACACTTGATAACAGTTCAACAGATTATTGGGATTATATTTGAAATTCTGCTAGCATTTTTGTTGCTTTTGTTCTCATCAATATCAGTAAGATTAATTAATTCAAGGTGCTTTGAGGAATATATGAAAATTATTTTAATAATTGCATAAGTGAAATTCAATACTTTTTTTTTTTTTTTCATAAACATTTAAAATTATAGTTGCATTCAGGCTGAGATTTACAAAATATTTATCTTCCCTTCTCTTCGTCACTTTTTATTTCAGAATGCCACTTGCACACCCACAAATCTTGCAGAGAACAGATCCTCCCTACTCCACCAACCTCTGTCTCTGAAAAATCTTCCGGTAGGAGAAATTATAAACCAAGGGAATCAAAAACATATTTCCAGCAGGACGGGCTTTCTTGTTTGACAGTTGGGAGAGATAAATGGCATATGCTGGCAGTTAACTGATGAGAGGAGCTCAACTCAAAATGACTGACTTTCATTGTTTTTTTTCTTCTACCTGTTGAGGCGGGAAGCAGGCCCCCAGGAGGCTTTTTTCCCACTTTTCTTTTCATGTCAAGCACCTGTATTCCTGTCAAACATTTGTGCAATCTCAAAAGACGAGCAAAAGGTGGACAGCAGCTGCAGAATCTAATAAAACACTATATGTGAATGCTCCTTGCGCTCTGAAAGAAAATGTAAAGTGAAACATTTTTGGAATAACTGTTCGATTAACAGCATTTAGATTCCACCCACCACGTGCTCATTTAAATATGTGATTTACAATGTGACACTAAGCTGGGATTGACTGAACAAGGGGTGAAGATAGTGCCTGTACTGGTCAATATTGAAAATGGTTAATTTCCTTTTGACAGCTCTTTTTGACTAATAAAGACCTACCCAATTAAGGAGGGTAACAGCATAGACAGATACAAAATAACTAATAACTAATGTATGTTGTTTTTTGTAATAAACAGAGTGCTTTTCCCAGCTAACTGTGGCTAGTGTTTTCAAAATAAAATGTTAAGACTGTTCACATTGTATAGTATTGAAGCTATTGATGTACACTGACAAAATTACTGTTCTATATATAGTAATTTTGTCTCTTATGAATATTTAAATCAAAATCTCTGCCCTCAGCCTAAACCAAATTATAAACACATTTCCCACAACCTTAAAAGCAGACTCAAAGGCCCAGATAACATTACTGATTAATCAAGAAAGTCCCGGTTTCTCTCCCCATTAAGATAAGATAAACCTTTATTTGTCCCACAATGGAGACAAGATGAAGATCAAGATGGATTATATTATAACGATTTAGACATAAAACTAGTGCTAACTAACACTGTGCCAGCAGAGTGAAGCTATAAGGCCTCAAACGTGTACGATAAGTGTGTCTGATGTGTGTATGTACAGTGCAGCGTGTGGACAGCATAAAACAGAGTAACAGAAAACATAAGTCTTATCCAAGCCTGGCTCAAGATGGCCCCTGTGCTGCATTGTGGTTGTTCACTCCTCCACGCAGGGTGCCTCATTGAACAATGGGTCAAATGCAGAGGACAGATTTCCCTATAGCACAATAAAGAAACCAGAATCTTATAACAAACTTTAAATAATTTCATTTTTTTGTCCTTAACTTTAAATCTTGTCTTTAAAGGCACAAATAATATCTAAAGTACTGATCCTTCAATTGGAGTATGAATGCCCATTTATCCTTGCCACTCTCCCTGCTGTTATTGTAAATAATGGATTTAAATGTATTGAGATATTTCAAAAGTGTAATCAGAAAAGTGGCTTTTTCTGCCAGAGCTCATAGAAGATCTATGATGAAGCTTACTCTGTGATCAGCAGTGCTTAGCATCTCATGCTTTTATCCTCTGATAAACACCTTATGGGAGTAAACATTAAATCTAAATCTCATCATAGTGACTGTCAGTGGAGGCAAAATAAAAAATACAGCCTCAGCATGCCATTATAACACCTTGATGTTGGGAGGTGATTCCTGCTCCCCACTGACACAAACACACAAATTCAGAGACCTCCATCCATTTGGCTTTCCTTAGGGAGATAGCCGACACCACTTTGCCCACCAGCTTAGAGTTATGATGTCAGCAGGTCATTGTGGTTTATAAGATTAAGCCCCTGGAGAAGTCAGGGCTCTTTAAAGCCACGACAAAATGCCCTCTAAATTTAATTGGGGTTGCAAGGGGCGCAATAACAATGATCGGATTTATCATAAAATGCAAGGCATTGTGGCTCTGTAATAACCAGGCATGATGGTCAGAAGTAGATCTATATGGAGCATGCATTCTTCAGTAAGAAATCATATCTATATACTGTATGTGATGTAGTAGTAGATTCTGAACTTTTTTTAATACAATTCCTCATTGCGAGAGGACAAAAGCTGATGATTGGTAAAATTGTCAAATGGTCAGATTTATATAGGCCTACTTCTTCAACAGAGCGCGTTACATCAAGGAACCAAGAAGTCGAATTGCTAACTTTCAAATAAGTGGACAAACATCACCAACTGACTGTGAGAAACCTTTTAGCTCTGGAAGGTTTCCAGGGACTCGTGCAGTACATGTAACCCAAAGATGCAAGTTTTCCAACATGGCATCAGTCTATAATACTGTGACACCAACACCTACACTCTTTACAGATCAGACAGAATTCTCACCCAGCAGCCAGAATCAATTGAAGCTTAGAGAGGGAATGGTGCTGTGAATATTTCTGACTTCACTGGAAAAGAGCTTCAAACAGTAACTTTGTGACTTTACATAACATCGAATCGGTTCCAAAATCCATAATCAGGAATCTACAACGCTTCCCACTAGTATGCTGAGTTCACCCGCATATGTCTGTAAGGCCCCTTTTGAGATGCTTTCGTTTCAGCTTTCATGAAAACCTATTCTGCACTTAAAATCATCTGATAATAAAAAATAATAATAAAAATAATAATTAATAATAATAATAATAACGATGATGAAAAGGGAGGATCAAGGCACTCGCTTTGTTCTGAGTGGGAGATTAGCATATTTTTACAGCAGGATTTCCACCGCTAAGACTTCAAATCTGTCCCAAAATCCCAGCTGAAGTGAGCTTTGCTTTTTCTTATGCTTCTTTTTCTTTGTTTTTCAATTATTTTCTCTTTTCCCCAAAGAATGCAGTAAGTGACAGCAAGAAAAGTGTAAGATTTGAAAAATGAATGATGTCTTCACTTCTAAGCTGGTTCAAGGTATGTTTTCAGTGCAGAGGCCTGCTCCTAAAGTCAGGGTATTATTTATTTGTATAATTTAACATACATTGCATGTTAATTTAATTAGATTGTTATTTGGGCTGTTTTACTTTCATCATTACACCTTTTCTTCTCTCACACTATATAGATTTGTGCACTCTTTCTTCTATATATATGTGGATATACTTCCCATTTGAACTTTTGACTTGTGGAACTTTATGGAGTTTCCAATTCAAACTAAATTGTCTACAGCTATGGTAGATGGCTCTCAAAGTACTTTACATCAAGGAACCCCTCACCCATGTACACACACACACACACACACACACACACACAGTTTACGCAGACGCTGTGGGTGGGAGGTAGAAGGGTTAAGTGTCTTGCCCATGGACACAACAACAGCATTCACCTGTGAGGGCTGGAATTGCACCACCAACCTGTGGGTCAGTGGATCGGACTTCTCGACCAATGACGTTTGAACCACCAACCTTCGAATCAGTGGACAAACACTGTTCCAACTGAGCTACTGTCGCCCACTTACTATCCACCTGAAATGACTGACCTTTTGACCCTCCTTGAACATGTTTTTCCTAACATACCATCCAAAAGTCAACATCAAAACTAGAATTGCGCTTCACAAGAGAGTGTACTACCATATAGTCCCAGTCTCATAAAGTTTATCCTAAACATTTATTATGGGATGCCATCTTTTGCACAGTCGGCAGAACTTTGGTGTGAATACTAGCTCTTACTCCTCTGGGATTCGGGCCATGCTCCTTAATGCTTATGATTTATTTTTCCATCTGATTCCAGTCACCGGCTCGGGCTCTGTGCTTCGGTGAACTCACCATTTGCCCCCACAGCTGCAACTGTGCCATGTTACACACTCCTCATATTCACCTAATGGAGAATTCATATTACCCTCGCCCTGTTCCTGTTGTATGACCCTTTTTTTTTTCTTTCTTAAAAAAAATATGGAGTTCAATAAGGGGCAGAGACTTTTTCTTTCCTTTTAAATGGCAGAGAGAGGCAAATTTCATATGTGACTGTATAAAAAAGTGGACTAAGGAAGTGTAATGTCACCCATAGCGCTCAGCTCCAGCCAAATCAAAGTCATCGAGGCTTGGAGTTATATGGGCGAATTTGGAGTTCCATATTTGGAATTCTGACCGCGAGTATCATAGCAACCAAAGAGCCAATCTGGAGAAAAGCTGTTGACGGTAACGTCCCTTCTGCTTAGCAACGCTGTCAATCAAACCTGTTGCAAACGCTAGCAGTAGTGACCTTGAAGAAAGACGGCAGCGAATTTGTCTCTTATTAAGGTTCACATCTTGAGCTTTGAACACAATAGTGAAATAAAAATACCAAGATCGTGTAGAGCGGGTCAATATAAACATTCTAAGACCAAAATGACGAGCCTGACAGCAGCATTTACAGAGACAGTTTTCTAATGTAAAGTGAATTGGAACCAACGTCGATCGAGCCAGAAGCACGCCCAAGCTCATCTCCTATTTGGAACGTAGCGGCTAGCAAGTTAGCTATGTCCATTTATATCAACAGTCTATGGTCATGACGGTAAAACACAAGGTCAAACAATATCTAGTTTCCAAATCATTATTGTTGCTCTCAAATGAATTATAGAAATCAAGGTTTAAGAATTGTTTTGTTAAATTCAATTTTCTTTTCAAGCCATGGCCATTTTCTTTGAAGCACTGAGGTTACTTTTAATAATAACAAACACACCATTAAATGTGTCACTTGAAAATAATCACTTGTTTATCTTCAAAGCTGTATTGCCGCGTAAAATCTACACATTTGTGACAGATTTGCATTACACAGACACACAGCCCCTCCCTAAGTATGAATTTGCATGAGTCACATCAGACGAGGTGCGTTTGATCAGTGACGCCCTCAGATGTCATCCCTGTTTTAAATGTGCTCTTCTATTTGTAGAGGTTGAGCTTGGAGCTTGTTGAGTTTGGGTGGGTATGTTTGTGTGTGAGTGTGTGTGTGTGTAGCCCACTCGAGTCTTCCCAACGCAGACGCTGAGGTCTCTCTTGTTCTCCCCAGTGGCACTGATTGGGAAACAGCTCCAGGCGTCCTCTAGGCTCTGCCACCTCCTTCCTTTATCTTGTGTTTGAGAACTCGCACATCTGGAATTGTGGCGTATTTTGGGCGTGCATGGATGTGTGCGTGCCCCCAACTCTGAACCCAATCGCCTTGATTAGCAGCTGCTAACTTTAGAGAAAAAAAAAAAAGAAAAGAGGAATCTCAATACATGGAGGATGAAACTATGTGGAAGTTTATGAAATACATAGAAATTGCACCGTTGCACCGCAAAGGAGGAAGAGCATGGGATCATGAAATCAAAGGAATCAACACAATAACAATAAAAAAAAACATACAAGGATAAATGAAAGGATAAGATATCTTCCAAGATGATCTCTTATTATGAGAATTATAAGGAGGACGTAAGGCAGTATGCACGTGGCAGAAATTCGCTCTTAAAGTGTATGCAGGACTTGTATTTATGATGTGTGTGATAGCAGGAAGAGTGTATCCCCCAAACTGTGGAATCTCGGAGTAAAGTGAAAAAGTGAAGAGAGGTCAACTGGCAACGGGGGGTGAGAGAAGTCCAGTCATGGCTCAATCCAACAGACAAGCTATTGTTGCTCAAGTTGCAAAATAAATTATTCCTGAGAATGTCTGTGTAATCCCTGAGGTCTGATCCATGGCAAAAGACGAAATTAAACCTGTCAACTGGGCGAATCGTTGTACGAGTGAAGACGTTTCGCTGCTCATCCAACACCGTCGTGAGAGCTTCTCTGGACCCCAATCCGTTGTGCATCTCCATCTCAAAGCCACTAACCACTCCTTTGAAGATAGTAAGGTTAAAATCTTAGCCAAAGAAACAAAAATGGTTTGAGAGGGGAGTTTAAGAGCCATTTTTATTAGGAAAGGCAATCCTTCCATAAAACAGGAATGGGGGCCTGGGACATAATCGCTCACCAATCCCCAACTCCATCCTCAGACCCAAAACAAAGAGAGCAATAGCCAACAATAGCTGTTTAGAGTTTCAATGTAGTTAGCTCCTCCTTTCAGACAGATATATAAGGCAGTGTACACCAGCAATCTGACCAGAACCGAAGAAGCTGCTTAGTAGAACAGCGAAACGTCTTCACTCCTACAACGATTTGTCCAGTTGACAGATTTAATTTTGTCTTTTGCTTTGTTATTCCTGAGAAAATAAACACATAAATAAATAAACCACTTTGCAAACCCTGTGTCACAATACTCAAAATCAGTTGTTTAGATGAAAATGGCATACAGGACAGGTAGTGGTAAAAAAGAACATCCCAGAGAGCTATCAACGTGCTGCAGGTTGAAGAAGAAACAACCATTTAATATGCTAATTCCTGGTTGGCGTGTGCAACAGAGCGGAGTGAAACCAGTAATCATGGCTGAGGAAAAACAAAGACGAAAAGGTATAAGGAGGAAAGACAGGCTTGAGGGAAGAATAGAGGATGCAGAAGACCAAAGGCAAAGTATGAAGCAAGAATACATCAGAGTGTAGGAACCACTGGCAGGTGTTTGAACTCTGAGAAACGCACTAAAGTGAAGAGTAGAAAGGTTTGCTGCAGCCGATGGGGATAGACTCTGTGTGCCTTATCTCTCTCTGTCTCCTTCTCTTACCCAGGATTTCTTTTACCTACAACTCCTCACTCTCTCGGCGCTAATGTGAGTTTGCAGATTGATTTGTGTCAGTGTCCACCGAAGCCGACTTGTCAGATACAGGCAGGGGATGGAAAGTTTAAATAATGCTAAACCTTACAAAGAAAGCACTTACCGAGTTCCTTCTATCACAATGAACTGTGTTTCCTCCATGCTGCCTGTTGAGTGGCAATTAATGTGGATGAGGACCTTGTTGCTTAGTGAAAGGCAAATTTAAAAGTGTGCTAAATTTACTCATGGGTCATTCAGCTCCAAGTTGTTTCCATGGAGATGTATTTACTTTTGCCTTGAATGTTCCACGATATAGCAGTAAAGAAGACATACTGCACTTGAGCTAATTATATAATTATAATCTACAACACCCGTGGATCATTATGTTGTAATTTGCACATTTAAATTGCAATTTAAATATATAACAACTTAATAAAAGAAACAAGTTTGCTGAGTTCTGCATTAGAAAACTGCAGTGCCCAATGGTGCCATAAACATCATCACAACAAAGAGCCGTGTAGCTGTTCGAGCCCCCTCCTTTGGATAGCTGTGGATCACGCTAGCTAGTGCAGGGTGGGCAAACTAAGGCCCAGGGGGCCACACGGTCCGTTGGGCTTATTAATCCGGCCCGCCGAAAGTGACCAAATTATATTAAAATAGGCAAGGGTAAACTTTGCTCAATTTACGTTTCCCAAAAGATGGCGCACTTCAGCTATATCAACCTTGTTTGTTTGTATTATCCAAGAAGAAAAAAATTGGATAGTATAGTATATTTGTTTTCCTTTTTTCTTCATTTGTACCAAAATGACTATACTGTCACATATTATGAAAAAAAAAAATTGGAAAACGAAGTAAGAGCAAAAAAGTAAGAGCAGTGGGCTTATGCCAGTGGCGGTGAAAACGACATGGATCGGCAATATGGCGTCTTTGAAAAATAATTGATTAAAGATTGCCCAAACATACGTGAATCTCTCCAAATACAACTTCAAGATGGTAAACCTATGGGGAAACCACTTAAACATGGTTAAAAGCTCTGAAAAGTCAATATTGCTGAATAGTCTGTTTTAAAAGTATTTATCTTGCGTTTACTCAATGACAAAAAAATAAATGTCAAAAAATAAATACAAGCCTCTAAAACCTCTGCATGTTCTCGCTTTTCTGATGGCGCCACCTCCTTGTCTCCATGGATTTGTTAAGTTAAATGCCATACTGTGGAGTATTTTAGGCAAACAATAACAGCATGTAGATAAGCAGGTGGCAGACGATCCATCAGGCCATAGTGCACCTTTGAGACCTCAGTTGTAATTGTTCAAGTGCACACATGTGGGTAAATCTTATAAAGAATATTAGGATTTCAAAGGAAAATCAGAAGAGAATATTGTGTGGGATGCAATAGAAGTGTGATTTATATGCATGGCCCCGAGCGTTGGTATAACTTTGACATTGATAACATTGTAAAATATGAGAAATACCCACATACTGAACAAAGTAGCAAACCTGCAATTAGCCTTATGTTGTGGAAGTGGCATAAGTTCAGAAAGAAACACTTTAACTCCTTTAAAGTTCTTGTGTGTCCATATGTTAAATTTATCTTTATCGGTCTTGAAGCTATACAAATTTCACAAACAGCCAGGGTAATCCAAGAGAAATTAGTGAAAGGATGGATGGCTAGATCGATCTTCCTTTCATATAGTTTCACTGCATCCACTGACCAACGAAGACACCTGAATGACAAGATCAATTCAAACCTCACACTTCATCCCCCTGGCTTTGATTTTAGCTTTGATCATCACGCGACGCCTTGCCTCTGTTACACTTTCAAACAGCACTGGGAGTTTGAGCAAGTGTCCTACATAGTGCAGAGTGTGGCATTCCAACATAACAAGAGCATGTCTCCAACAGACAGTACCCTTCATCTCCCAGTGCGAATCCTCTGTACTTCACACACATAATCACACACATGAATGTACGCACACAAGGATCTCGGGAGGGTGGGGTTGGGGGGGGGGGAGGGCACTGAAGCGTTTGAGTCATCCCCATTCACTTTCATCTCTCATCTCTTTTTAATATCACCTCCGTTCAGACGTTTCCGATCTCTTAGCTCAACTGTTGTTTTAGCAGCTTTAAATGGGGGGGTCTATCAATAAGTACAATATTAACAATCTTATTCTATGTTATATTGGGATTTAGGGCAGACGGGACAGTTCTTCCTAAAACTATAGACCAGGGGTGGGCAAACTTTTTGACATACGAGCCACAATGGGTTCTAAAATTTGACAGAGGGGCCAGGCCAGGATATATATATGTATATATTACATTAGAGATTTGGTCTGTAACATGTAGCAAAGCAGGAATATGCAAGGCTCATTGTACAAAATGTTTTCCAAATGCATTAATTAATTGAATATTGAATTTCAGATAAATAAACACAGCAGAAAAACTTTGGACGAGGTGTACCCTTACCTATTTTAATATAATTTGGTCACGTTCGGCGGGCCAGATTAGTAAACCCAAAGGGCCGTGAGTGGCCCCCGGGCCGTAGTTTGCCCATGACGCTTCCAGTGTTGGTAAACTTTGCAAAACTATGAAAATCAGGGATGTTTAAAGGTCCTATATTATGCAAAATTAAAGGTCCTATATTATGCAAAATTGACTTGTGTGAGCTTTGAGCCATGTTACCTCATCAAAAACATACCCCGAGTTGTGTTTTGTATCATTCACACATGTTAAGGTTAATGCTTTGAGAGGAGAACTCAGCCTAAATATGCAGGGTTTGTGTGTTAAACATGCGTGAATGAAAGAAAAAAACATAACTCCAGATATGTTTGTGATGAGGAAACAACATTATAACATAGATCAGAATAATAAGTAATAAGACGACAACCACTTGACAACACATGAGTAACATCCCAGCCTCATTAAAACATTACCACGAGTAGAAATGTATTTGATTTATTAACATAGCGATAAACAGCGAAATTAGTATAAAAGTAACAAGCCAAGTAAACATTTCCTAAATATAATGTCAGATTGTAATGAAGCAAAAATATAGCGCGCCACAACAGTTTGACAACAATGACATTTTGATTTTATTTCATGAAGCCCCACAAATCCGACTTTAATAAGTGCACTTTCGAATTTTCAGCTGGAAGTTAGATATTGACAAAGATAAACAACATCATTTGTCTGCACGGCCTACGAACGACAAAATTCAGTTTTTATTTTGCTGCCTCGTTAAAATGAATGAGATACAACATTTACATCAGTGTGTGCGCAGCAATTCAAGACGCATCGCTCCTGGAAGGGTCTGAGAGTTACACATTATATACACCAGTTGTTATGGATAGGATATAATAGATTATACTACACAATAATGTAAATAAACTAAACACGTGTATTCTTAAAGTCCACATTGTTTATGCCGGAGCAGTTTCTACAGTCATTGCAGAGTGAGATTCTTCAGCCTCCACAATTTGGTGATTTTGGACTGAACTTTGGTCCTATTCCCGGTGACTTTTCCGATGAATTATGCATGGTTGTTTATTATGCAGTGGTATTTCCGTCCTGACCAAAACAATCCTGACAGCGTGGCCTACTGGACTTATTTGTTCATGTACTCCTTTGTATTTCATCCTTAATATTTCTGAGAAGTATTGCGTTTTACATTTTAATGCCTCGTCCCTTCAGGTAATTCCTCGATTTATTTGATCGTCTGCGTGCAATGACCTTTTCTAGTCATAACATCGTCCTGATGGTTCTGCACTTAATAGTTCTGCTGGGATGGTGATGCCTATGGTCAATTTACTGTTATAGTTATGTTGTTATTGTTTAGATGTTCCTTTTGTGAAATCAAGTGTTTTAATGGATGATAATTGGGATCTTAACGGCATTGGAAGCGATGGAGTACCACGAGAGAGTTAGTACATTTAGTCTCCTCCCTTTACAGAAGTGCAATTTCAGCTTCAGCACATCAGAATTAAGAACTTCTAGAAGGAAGTTTGGAAAAAATAAAAAAAAAATGGCATGGTATAACAGGACCACGGCAAACTGACCAAGTTCTTAGAGTAGTCTTATACCCACCACTTCATGTCAATCCCATGATCTGCTCTGGTCTTCCCTCCCTGGCTCATACAGCTGGCTGCCTCCCATCCATTAAGAAGTGCACTGCAGCCTTCTCCCTTCAGTCACAGTGCAGTGAGCATGTGTGCGTGTGTGTATGTGTGTGTGTGTCTGTGTGTGTGTGTGTGTGTGTGGCTCCAGTTTGCCCATGCTTCATTTGTCTGCTGAATGAGACCAGAATCTCTCACTATTCACTGACGATTCCCACTGGATCCCCTGCCTTAGCCAGGTTACCGCTTCAATAAACACTCTAAATGGGCAGCCCTCCCAAATATGTATGCTCAACGTAAATTTGTTTTTAAGTCGACACTCTGCTAAATCCTGTCTGGCCGTGTAATGCTTATGTGCTCCCGAGGTGTGCCCAAGTACATTAAGGACAGACTGAGGTCAAAAGGTCTCGGGAGAGTTGGGAGAGGCCAGTGCACCAGAATTTAATAGAAAAAAAAGACACTAATTTCACCTCTTGGTCTTGATTTCTTTCCTCTTGACTTTACTATATCTTCTGCATGCTACGATTCACTCTCCAATTTGCTCCTGCATATTCCCATTAGAGGCTGTGGGTGACTGAGTCTATAGGCGGAAAACTGTTGACCTTAGCTGGTTACAATGGACAATGCTTTGCAGGGTTGAGACTATTTGGACTCCATTTCCCAGGGAGGACATAGGAACTTTTGGCACAGATAAAGTAAAGTATACGTTCTCCCTTAGTGAGCCAGAAATAAACCACTTTTGCTTTTTGTACGCTTCGATTTACACAATATGGATGATGCAAAATGTACTCTTGAGAGCTTTTAGCCATGTTATAATGCCCTTACCTCGTCAAAAACATACCTGGAGCTGGAGTTTATTTCATTCACACAGTGTTGGGAATAATGGCGTTAAACAATCACGGCGTTACTAACGGCGTAGTTTTTTCACTAACGGAGTAATCTAACTAATTACTTTTCCCAGCGTCCCAACGCCGTTACCGTTACTGACAGTAAAATGTGGTGCGTTACTATTACTTCAGTTCACTCTGGTCTTCATCAGAGCATCTCTCAGTCGAGGAGCTGCAGCGCTGTTGTGTTTCTTTGGTGAAAGAGGAGGCTCGGGGTGAGAGGCTTGTTTGAGATGAGGCAGGCGCAGGTACGATCGCCGTCGATTGGTGCGCGGTGGATTCCGGTTAGTTTAATGTCCAAGATGCCACCGACTTCCTCTGACGTAACCTGTGCGCCGGTAATGGGAATCGGTGCCGTGTCCCAATTCGTCACATGCACCATTCGATGTACTGTTCGAAGTGCAGGCCGAAGTACCCACCCAACTTAAATGCGGTGTACGAACAGCGATTTAAGAGCCCTTTGGTGATTTTTTGGTGAATTGAGACACTGCACGAGAGCAAGGCCGTGTCTCAATTCATCAAAGTGCCCCTAAATGTTCGAACGGCGCATTTAAGTCGGGCTGGTACTTCGACCCGCACTTTCGAACAGTACATCGAACGGTGAGCACCGTTGAGCACAGCAGCTCTCCACCACCTGCATGGACTACAAACGCTTAATGCATGATGGGAAATGGTGTCCTGTCACACGTGCAGTGACAGCTGATTGGGTCCAAGTTGAGTTTTGATCAGAAACGTGACGCCCTGACGGCGCCTCCTCCTCCAACTTTACACAAACTACTGCGACATATTTGATATCGGCATGTTTTAAATGTGGCTGAAAGTGTCCAGGCTGTTGTCAGATATGAATCACTTTAAACAAATATAATTACAATCTGTTAAAGTGAAATAAATGTTAAAAGTTCACATTTGTTGTGTTTTTATTGTTTTAACATAGTAAGTAACGGCATAGTAACTTTGCCTAGTAACTAGTAACTTCTCCCAAAAAGTAACTGAGTCAGTAACTCAGTTACTTTTTGGGAGAAGTAACTTTAACTAATTAAAGTTAAAGTAACTATAACTAATTCCATTTTTGAAGTAAGATGCCCAGCACTGTTCACACATGCTTGAGTAACCATTTATTATTAGTGTGTGTACATCTCCAAAGCTCATAATGTTCTGTTCCACCTGCGTGAAATCACGGAGCAACAGTTGGCAATTAAGCAGCTACGCTTTACCTTTAGTTTTGTTTTGTTTTTTATTCAGTCATTACATTCCAAAACACATTATTCAACTTGTATACGGTTGTACATAACATTTCTTACATGACCAAAAGGGTTTAGGCCAAAGGTGTCCAAACTTTTTTTTATCGAGGGCCACATCTCAAAACATATCTGAAGCGGAGGGCCACAGACCGGTGATCAATACAGCAGTGCAGTGCTTTATACACAACTTTGACAGAGCCGCTGTGTATTAATAAGGCTTGAGTCACATTCATTTTAGGTCTGTATCACACTGCAATGTGATGTTTCAGGTTATAGTCGTAGAAATAGTTTAATTTGCTGTTAAAAGTACTGCTTATGATCATTTGGGCCGGTTCAGCAGGAGACCTGAGGGCCAATATGCCTAACCCTATTTAATAATAATGCACAAAAAGTAACAGAAAGTAATGTTTTATACGTCTTTTTAAATGCTTCTATTGTATGGGAGCTTTTTAATTTATCACCACTAGTAAAAGGCTGAGATAATCTGAACGACTCTAGTGAAAGTGTATGGAGTTTAAAAACACAGTGGAGCACTTCCTGTATCACCGCATGACATCACGAGGTGGTTTTTGAGAGGAGAACTCAGCCTATATACGCAGGATTTGTGTGTTAAACGTGTGCAAATGAAACAAAACACAACTCCAGGTATGTTTTTGATCATCTTTGCAACATGGACCAAAATGTGCCCTTCAATAATTTTCAAAGCTTTACTTCCCTATTGTTTTTCTTATTTTCCTTTGCAAAAATTTCACATCTTTTTTTTTTTTTTTGTAGGTTTGACCATCCCCAATGAAAGGAAGAGACTATTTGTTCCGCTGAGGTTGGCTTTGATTTGCCAAAATATTCTCAGATTTTGTTTCTTCCCTCTCCCTGCCTTCTGCTGTTGGTTAGTTGGAGTAGCTCTGGCTGTGTTGTTGTTGTTGCGTTATTATGCCTAAATAGAAGTCATGCTGAGAAAATTGGCTCTGAGTTCAGCACTAGGATAAATGACCGAAAAGGGAGGCCTTACAATAAGCGAACATAATGACCAGTTGGTGTACGGTATTTGCTGTGGTTTAGATCTGCAGAGTATGTGTTGTTCCCTGGTGCTTTTTATGTGTGCGTTCCATCTGCATGCACTTGATAATGACACCCATGAATTATGCATGCACTGTGATGCTTTTCATTCAATTTCTGCTCTTTTTTCCCCCCCTTCTCCCTCTAAACAACATTACAGAGGCGGGTCTCTGGGCATTTGGCTGTAAATAAACTCCCAACTAATAGACTGCAACTCTGCGCAACAGCCGTCTGCACAGCACTTGTCAGAGCGGGCTTAACAAACTGCCTTCCAGCGCTGATCTGGGGTCAGCTCCCAGTGATTACAATTAAGTGTTCGGGCAAAAGGAGGTTAAGGAAAACAGATCTGATGTCGCTGCTTTCAAGGAAATCGTTTCAAAGCAGAACAGAAACAGAACCCTGCAAGAAGCTAACAAAATGTAAAGTAGATACAATATTAATGTTTGTAAATTATGTAACAGCAAACTTGGCCGTTCTTGTATGATGTGTTTGTGTCAGGTTTTGGACAAAGCTTTAGTCTTGGTCTTTATTTGAGCCTCCTGTTCGTTTTTTTTGTTGTAAGCATCTAAAAAATAAAAAAGGAAGAACAAACAAACATTCATAACAGTTTTTAAAAAAAGTTTTTTTCACTTTGCTGGTCTGATGATTTTATGTGTGTGTGTGGAGTAAAAAGTATAAAACACACAATAGGACACTTTTTAATCAAAAAATCAAAGTACCCAAAGAAAGTAAATATAACTGCAAAATAGTTTAAAGTTGTGCTGTTAAAAAGTTTGTAAATAAAAAAAAAAAAAGGGACCATTTATCCATCCATCCATTTTCTTCGACTTATCCGAGGAAATCGGTCTAAGCATGGGCTCCCAGACTTCCCTCACCCCAGACACGTCCTCTAGCTCCTCCAGTGGGACCCCAAGGCGTTTGCAGGCCAGCCGAGAGACATAGTCCCTCCAGCGTGTCCTGGGTCTTCCCCGGGGACATTTTTAATTTATAAAATATGTTAAAACTGTAATATTGTACTACACTCTAATACTGTGTTAAGTCACCAAGTAAATTTTCTTCACTGTAACTGACCTCCTCCGATCTACCAGATGAGTTGGTGGATCAAAATATGTCTGTTACCATAGACTGAAATGTTACTTAACCCCACCTAAGCTAAAATGGTATACAGTAAGAGTTTCATATACGTATATATACTTTACATCCAGCTGCCTTAAAATATTCTATATGCAAATTCCACATGGATTCACTTTGATGCTCTTCTTCCCCTCCTATAGCTCACTCTGAAGTAACCCCAGGTGCGTGTTACTTGATCTCTTTTGTATAAGTCTATGGTTGGTGGTCTGGTTGGGGGAGTAGGTATGTAGCCGTACATGAGTGCTCCCATCCCTCCCTTGTCTGTGATCTGTAACCTTGTCCGCTCTTATCACTCCCTGCTCTAACACAAGCTCCTAGCACTGCCCGACTGGCCAATTCACCACCTATGCCTCTCGTTCTCCCTCTCTCTCCTCGTCTGCTGTGCTCTGTTGCTCATTCAGGGCCCCAAGCTCTCATTTGAAGCCCAGGGCGGCCTTACTTTCGCTCTTGTGACATTGGAGGTACACTATGTCCCTGTATGAGTGTGAGTGTGTGTCTGTGTGTGTGGTCGTGTGCTTGCACATTCAGTGTTTTGGAGCCATGTGAGCAGAGGAAAGTCAGATGATTTAAGCGGAAGCCAGCCACCTGCAGCTTGGTTTCCAGCGATGCGGAGGATCACGTTGGCTTCATTGTATCAGACAGCGGGTGGTCCGGATCAAGAAGGGGGCGACTTCAAGATCCATACTATGATGATCGGGAATACATTGAAGTAGTTGTTATACCAGGCTCAGGTGCACAACAAGATGGGAGACGAGACTGGTTTAACACGCTCCAAATCAAGATGTATTCTTAAAAATGGGGTTGTGATTATGTTGGAATCAGCTGTGTAATAGAGTGTGTGTAATACAAATGAAAAATGTATGTGCGATATGAGTGTAGTGCGTTAAAAAACAAAGCAAAACTCAAATGAGCAATGTCCAAACAGGCATGAAGAAGCCCAGCGGCAACGAGGCATGCCAAGACACAGCAGGCCTATTACAACTAATATTTTCTTTCTTTCTTTATTTGTCAGGGACCATGCACAAATTCATTAATCTTACAAAAAAAGAGATTCTGAGTGCTTCTAATATAGATTTCTTTCCCTTATATATGCTAATTGTAACCTATAACACACTATCAGTAATGTAATTGTTACCGATTATTGCTAATACTGACACCCACCATGGGCGAGGCACGAGGCCGACAGCGGAGAGTGTAGTGTTCCAAGGCGTAGAACCTCTTTCGGTCAATCATCTTTCTCATACAGAGCCGTAAGCCTCTGGAATACTCTCCCACATGAAATCCTATCATGTACAAATTATGAAATGTTTACACACCTGACCAAACAATGGCTTTTAACCAAACAACTGCACACATTCAACTGCCTTGTCTGAATGCAGCAACATGAACTCTAAATATGCAAATAGAGCGCGGATGTGGTGACTGAGATCGAAGGGGGCTATAGTTTTACTTATTGATTGACTGGATGAATGATTGCATTAATAAATGTTGTATTTTATCGGCATGTGCACCAATACATACGGACTGTGGTGGAAATTTGCAGTCTCGCTATAACCTGGCACAAACGTACTGTCTCTTTGTGTATAAACTAAACCTTTACATGTCTATCTTTATATAGTGTATATGAAGGAGCTCATTGGTCACCTATGACTGAGTTTAGTGCTTTGCTCATTGATTCTGTAGAAATCTGCAATGTTTTTCAGCCTCCTGGTGATATTTTCCGGCTGTATTTTTTCCCCCAATACAGCTGGACCATGCATGTTCCCGATTGGCTGATCCACCTGTCAATCACGTCCATTTAAAAACAGGGAGATTCACCACTGACCAGAATCACAATTTAGTAAAGTATAAGTGTGTATTGCCTGGGATCCAGAAAACACACTTCAATATGTTATTAAATGTATTCAAATTTAGGCACAATTTGATTGATTTTTTTTTTTTTTTTTTTTTTATTATATATCTTTTTTTTTTTTTTTTTTCCCCCATACAGTGTCTCATCCTCCTGAAAAAAAAAAATTATTACTTCAAACGTGTCTGGCATAGTGTGAACAGCTAAAAGACCCATTAACTGTTTGAATTTTGATTTCTGCAGAGTATGTAAAAGTTTAAAAAATAATCATTAACAACCTTCAGATTTTGCACAAAAGAATCCAAGTATCCTTAAAAGCTTAAAACCTCAGATAGTTACCTCATATTTATTTCATGCCTTTCTTTTCTTACAATTTTTGTTATTTTCATGTGGCATTGTAGTTATGCTGTTATTTATTGAGTGCATGAGGTGGTTAATGAAACTGTGAGAGAATGTGAGAAAACATACATTTTTAGAAGAAAGGTGTTGAGCCAGACTCAATCTTGGCTTCTTTTGTAAAGCTAGTTTGCATGTTATATTTCAATACAGAGCACCTGCAAACTGTGAACCCCAAAGACACTTCCTCTTACTTTTTGATCCAGGGCTGGAAGTATCCCTGTATTACCACGTGACCTCACTAGGTGTCGTAACCGGGCCAGAACAGAGGGACCAAAAATGCAGGGCTCACAAGTTTTACAGTGTTTATTTACAGCGAGGTGATATGGTAAGTACAGTTCAAGTGATACAATGGTGCTCGGGTGCGTAGGTGTGTTTTCCAATACCAGGCGGGACACACATGTGCGGGAAACAGAGTGCAGGTCACAATACCGGTGCTGAAGTGCAGGAGTGCTGGTGCGGGGCTCGGGAGCGGATTCGAGGCGGGATCTGGAGAGGAGCAGAGACAAGGTAAGTCGAGTATCAAAAATAACAATCAGGAAACAGGCAGAGAGCTGGACTTCACGTTTTCACGCGGACGTTCAAGCCCCGAATAGAAGCCTCCACTCCTTCTTATCCTCCCCGGCAGGTGAGGGTAATCTTCGGGATGAGGTGCAGGTGTGTGAGCAGGAGGCTGGAGGCTCCACCCAGCTCCAGAGGCAGCCGGTGAGGGAGGGGGAGCGTGACACAGGAGGACAACAGGCAGGGATCGTGACAGTACCCCCCCCCCTAAGGGACGGCTCCCAGACGTCCCAAGGAGCGCGACCAGCTCGGGAGGGTGGAGGGGGCCTGGAGGAGGGACGAAAGTCCTGGAACCCTTGTCCAAGGTCGGAGCGGGACGAGGAGCGGGACGGGGTGCGGGACGAGGAGCGAGACGGGAAGCCAGACGGGAAGCCGGACGGGGTGCCGGACGGGTGGCCGGGCGGCGGCCGGGCGGGCGGCCGGCCGGGCGGGCGGCCGGGCGGGCGGCCGGACGGGGGGGGGCGGACGGGGGGCCGGACGGGGGGGCCGGACGGGGAGTGAAGGAGAACGGGCAGTCCCTGGACGGAGGACTGTGTCTGGCGGAGCTGCGAGGGTCCTGTACCTCCAAATGGAGGGCCCCCACGACACACGGAGGTGGGGTGGCGGATCTTGGAGGGGTAGTGATCCCTCCCAGTGCTGCTGAAGAGCGCCTTCTCTTGGGGTCGGACCGGGCAGGCGGCGATGACATGCCCCTGCTCGCCGCAGTAGAAACATTCGCCCCGCTTGGCGGCGGCGCCACAATCGCTCCTCGGGCGAGACAAGGGGTCCGGTCGAGCTGCATAGGTTCCTCCCCCGGCGACGAGTACGGGTGTCCCTCGGCCTGGGTCGCTGGGAGATGTCCCTCTGGCTGGTGCGTCAGGAGGTGGTCCAGAATCTGGTCGGCTGGGGAGATCAAGGGATCGAAGTCAGGGGATGGCGAGGAAGACTGGAACTTGGTCCGGGCTGGGGAGCGGTGCCTCTCCCTACGCCGAGTCTGGAGTCGGGTGTCAATGCGACTGGCCAGGGAGATGAGTGTCTTCAGGTCAGGGGGGTCGTCACGTGACGCGAGCTCGTTTTTGAGCGTGTCATTGAGACCTCTTGAAAACACGGCTCTAAGAGCGCTATCTGACCAATCTAACTCGGCCGCCAATGTCCAAAATTCAATCGAGTAGTCGGCTACGGACCGGGAGCCTTGGGAGAGGTTTAACAGGCGGGAGGCGGCGTCTGTCTGGTAATGGGGATGCTGGAATACGAGCTTAAAGTCTATCAAAAACGTCTCAAATGTAATTCTGTCAATGGGGACAGTGGCGAATTTGGCCTCCGCCCACTGGAGAGCCCTCCCTCTGAGCAGCCCGCAGATGTACCGTACCTTCGCCGCGTCTGAAGGGAAGCGGGTCGGGCGCTGCTGGAAGAGAGAGAGGCACTGGAACAGGAAGCCCCGGCAGAGACCGGGCTGACCGGCATAGGGCTCTGGGTCCGTGCCCCTAGACTCCGGAACCAGGGACGGGGGCGCGGAGCAAGCGGGAGCGCTCGGGGAAGCCTGGGCCAGAAGCGTGGTCACCTGGTTGGAGAGCTCCGTCACCTGCTGGGTGAGGGACCGGTTGAGCTCCGTCAGGGTCCGGATAGTTTCCTCATGTTGGCCGAGCAGGACGCCGTGGTACTGGAAGGCTTGTTGTAGCGCGGGGTCCGGAGTAGAGCCCGCTTGGTCCATTTCTGGCTTGAACGTTCTGTCGTAACCGGGCCAGAACAGAGGGACCAAAAATGCAGGGCTCACAAGTTTTACAGTGTTTATTTACAGCGAGGTGATATGGTAAGTACAGTTCAAGTGATACAATGGTGCTCGGGTGCGTAGGTGTGTTTTCCAATACCAGGCGGGACACACATGTGCGGGAAACAGAGTGCAGGTCACAATACCGGTGCTGAAGTGCAGGAGTGCTGGTGCGGGGCTCGGGAGCGGATTCGAGGCGGGATCTGGAGAGGAGCAGAGACAAGGTAAGTCGAGTATCAAAAATAACAATCAGGAAACAGGCAGAGAGCTGGACTTCACGTTTTCACGCGGACGTTCAAGCCCCGAATAGAAGCCTCCACTCCTTCTTATCCTCCCCGGCAGGTGAGGGTAATCTTCGGGATGAGGTGCAGGTGTGTGAGCAGGAGGCTGGAGGCTCCACCCAGCTCCAGAGGCAGCCGGTGAGGGAGGGGGAGCGTGACACAGGAGGACAACAGGCAGGGATCGTGACACTAGGTTGAACAGTGTTATCAGTCTGAGATAAGAACTCAGCCTTAACATGCAGGATGTGTGTTAAACATGTGCAAATGTAACAAAACACAACTCCAGGTATGTTTTTGATGAGGAAACAACATTATAACATAGTTCAGAAAATAGTGTAATAGAGGCCAGTTCTGTATACTTGGACTGATAATACACTGCCTGGCCAATAAAAAAAAAAAAAAAGGTCACCCACTCTAATATTTCGTTGTTCCGCCTTTAGCTTTGATTATGGACCTGACCAACTGGAGGAGGCTCGTACCTATTTGCTTAGTTATATCCAGGCGGCGACTTGGGTTTTTTTTTTGGTCAGGCAGTGTATATTTTAGCATGTTTTCCCGCTGCTTTACTAAGTTCCTATAATCAAGTTATACACTTCCAGCCTCTGCACCAGTCACATTCTGTACATAGAAAACAAAGCGGGCTGGGGAGGCATATAAGAGGATTTCTATTTAAGATGCTCTTCACTATATGCCACTCAAAACTCTGCCACTTGGACATAGATATTTAAACCAGATTGAACTGCATGTGGAAATGTGGATGAAATTCCAAGAATTTTAGAAAATTTATTCTCATCTTATTTTTTGCTATTCCGTGAAGGCCTAACACTGTTCAGTGAATAGCAACATAATCACACATTTTAATTCTGAAGACTTTTAACCTTTACCTTTAGCTAATCATCTAAGAGCGGAGATGTGAAATTAAAGCACACATTCTCAAAATACATGCAAATTCTTCTAAAATCCAGTCTTTATCTGACCCATCCACTGCTTGAAGTTCAGTAAAATGAATGCATCAGACCTACGACCTTTTATTGTTTCTCTTCCTTTGCACAAATCAGTGTATTAATCGCACTGTTTTATTAGCAGATAAAATGGGGTACGCTGCATACACCATGACCCTTTAGCCTTCTGGAAATACACAAAAACACTTGAAAAAAGGCTGAATAATTTCTCTCTACTCTGATAGTGCCCAGACAGTGGATGAGTGTGGATGTGTACTCTTCATGCTTCATTCAGAGGGCACCACTTTGCCACTGGCGCTCGTGTCAACAATAGGAAAGTATTTTTGGTCCTTGTTGTTTTTAATCACATATGATAACATAGCGCCTAATGCCATGTAGTATGTCACGTGCCCTTAAAGCTGGACCGCCCCGTACAGCAGATATTATAGGTCACCAGGGACGCATTAGGTTCAATAATTTTAATGTAATCATTTCTTTTCTTTAGTTAAACATGGGGTTGATTAAAGTGTCAGAAGAGGGAGGCAGAGTTGGTTTTGGGTTTTTGGGGTTTGTCCAGAGGTTCAAGCTTATGGTTGGACTGAGCTGGCTCTGTGGCTCACAGTCAACAGCTGGCATGACTGGTGTGGTGCTTAGTCCCCAACATTCTTCCACAGAGCTGCTGAGTGGTCTTGGGACCGCCTGAAGGACCCCAGCTGAACACACAGACAACAGCGTGTGAGAGGGCATTTCCCGTCCAAACATGTAGTGAAAGCTTCATGTCTAGTATCAATATTCCATTTAGGATTAGCATCCATTTTACATTAGAGAATGAACTCGGTGTGATGTGATGAGCTTCTGTCTGCTGACCTGGACACACAGACAACAGTGTGAGAGAGAGCGAGGAGGAAGGTTCACAGGGTTTTAAATAACAACCACCGCCCCTTTCCAGCTGACAATTAATTGGCCATTGGCCCACACCAACAGAAGTTCACACCCACACAAAGAAAAAACACACATTTAAAGTGGCAGTGGAACGATGCCCTGTTACCCCTGTTACAGTACATTTATTTTTGGTCTGTTTTGGGGTATTTTATCTTGTACTTGACAAATAGAATTGTCAGAATAATTTGAGGGAAGGTGGTTTGCTTAATACACTTTGTACAGAAGACAGGGTAATTCTTGAGATAAAAGTACAGACTGTTCCAAAGTGTAATTTACATACATGATTTGCTACCACTCCGACATAAGGTGTGATTATTGTTGAGATTGTTGTTTGTTCCACTATTATGGAAAAAGTTCATGACCCTGTTCAGACTCAATTCAAATTCAATTTGTGTTCTTTTTAGAAGGAACTCTTTGTTTTCTTCTAATAAGACAAATACTATACAAAGGTAAATAGCCTATTTACCTGACATGTTGTCAGAGGTGTCAGCTGACTGCTGTGATCTGTGTCTTACCAGCTGTTGTTTCCAGGTGTGGTCAGTTTGACAGATCTGACTGACCATGCCTGCCGTCACGTGGTGGTTTCTGGAGAAGTGAGTCCCACATGTGAGACAAAGTAAAAGACCCTCAATAAATATTGAGATAGATAGATATTGAAATCAGGCAGCGGGGCAGATGGATCATCAACCGAGACGAGGGGGGCATTTACCTTGGCTCACACACTCATGAGACTCACTTCTGCAGAGACCACCACGCAACAAACTGAACAAATAGTTTATTAACAATGCTTCAAGCTTAGTAACTACTTCATTAAGGGTTATGTTTAGGAGTTAGGGTTTCATGTTTTATCAAAGCTAATTAAATGTATTCAAGTGTTACCAAAAGGTTCAGTAAACTGCCACAAAACTATAGTATAATAACACTCAACAATGTCAAACACATTTCTTTTTAGAGACCAGAGTTGCAATTACAAGCCTGAGTCACTTTATCTTCTTTTGTAAAACCTTGTTGAGTGCACTGCCTTCATGGTAGAGCTTTAAATAATGGAGGTCAATAGGGGTTAGAACAGTTCATTGCATTACCTCACTGTACATATAGCCCAGTCATTTGATATGCATCTATCAAATAAGGCCCTCGGAAAGTCAGCCATATGCAATCTGCAATCAATCCAAACTAGAGCCCAGCGCCTAATGAACATATCGATGAACGTCAACTTGTGTTTTATTTAGCAGCAAAATGGATGCTGTTGCAACCCATCGGCGTGGATTTTGGCATATTAATCCAATATTCAAGTTATCAGATCAATTTCATTAACAGTAGCAGCCAATATCTAGTGCATACATTTTCTGCCTTTTGCCTATCACTGGTAACTTCCCCTATTGACTGGCTGAGTCAATTTTCCCGGGAAGAGGAAATGGTAATGTTCCAGATGAAGTATGAATTATAGTGTGCGCTTCTAATCAACCTCTGTGTGCGCGCTCCCTCTGACTTTGTACCAGTAAATTGAACAGCTGGAGAAAATGAGAAATGATTCAGTGTTGGGCGCTGTCTTTGCTCCCAGGTGTCCAGAAAATCCTGCCAATGATAGGTAATTCTGCAGGCATTATAATTCACTGTGAGACCTAAGGGTTACGCCATTACGGCTCCCGAGTGCAAAACTACTCTCTCTGCGTAATTCTGCCCCTGAACAATATGCAGAATGCCCACGTGACGCCTTTTCATTAATCGGAATTGTTTTGTGGAATGGAAGGCTAATGCGAAGAGCCTCGACAAAACAAAGCAAATACAGGCCCCGTTCTTATTAAACTCTGCATATTAAGTGTTACCACGGGTGCTAACTGATCAGATTGGCTCCGACCTGCACCCGGACAACAAAACAGCAAAAAAGAATCACCATCTCTTTGATTATTCACAGAAAAACCGAGCATTATCTAAACATCCGACACTCCTCCCAAAATCATAAAACATAGCTTTATTGACGCTATCGATCACAGCTGAGCACAATGCAGCCGCAGAAATGAGTATCACAAAGCTCTCTCTCAAAACTATTTGTGAGATAAAAAGTATTCTTGTCCCTTTGTCAGGCTCAAGTCTGAGACAGCGAAGAATCATCAGACAGATCTATAAAGGTACTTAAACTTTCTCTTAAGGTTTTAAAGCACACCCCGGAATCATAGTCTGTCTGCACAAACCGCAGCATCAGGGAAATCTATTCAATTTATTCTGTTGTGAGTTTTTGTACAATGTTTAGAGAAGCTGAAAATGTCCAAAAATAAATTCTTAAGGACAAAATAAAAAGATAAATTTAATTAGTGATTTAATGTGACCATGTTTGCTATTATGGTAGTTTTATCCATAAACTCTATGAAGAAGTGGACTAACCTCCTGAGACCTGGCGTCCTCATATGTGGACAACACATTTTGGGTTGTCTAGGCCACAATGCAATTTTTTAGAAGAGGAAGAACAGTAACAATGCAAAAATGTTAAATTTTGAATAGAGTTTAGAATGTTCAGAATTTTTTTTATTTATTTTTATTTTTATTTTTTTTTTGTAAAGGCTTATGTCTTGCACTTCTTATCAGCACTTCAAATTAGCCACATTATTCCAAAAGGCACAATTGTTTTTACACTCAGGACAAATGTTGCTGTGTTCAGGCACTTAATAAATAGTTTTTGCAAATTATTATTCAAATGTTCTATCAAAATGATTCAAATGTAGAACGGATGTCCTCATATGTGGACATCATTTTCCCAATCAGCCCAAAATTTGGAGCCGAGTTCCATTTTTGTAATTCTGAAATGCAAGTATCATAGCAACCAAAGAGCCAATCCAGAGCGAAGCCGACGAAGGTAACGCCTGTTTTCATCCGCACTGCTGGTTTAGCAACATTAGCGTCAGTGACCTTGGGGAAAGAAGGCGCCTGATCCGTCCGTTATTAATGTTCATATCTCAATTTACGGACGCAATAGCAAAATAAAAATACCTGGATCATGTAGAGCGGGTTCAAACGAACATTTTAGGACCAAAAATGACGAGGCTTACTGCAGCAGTTACAGAAAGAGGGACGATTTTTCAACTTATAGTGCGGCCATGATCACTTCCTATTTGGACCATGGACGCAGGTTAGCTACGTCCATTTATATATATACAGTCTACGGTTTTACCAGAATGAAGCATATGTGGTGGTTTTAAAGCACTTTGAAGAATGCAGGACAGGAAAATCACATTAGGTTATATATGATTCATGTTTATTTTATGCCTCTCTTGTATTTGAAATGATTTTAAATGTATTTCCAGTGTTTCTTTTAAATAACATGTGCATCTAGAGACTGTGTGTTGTTTTGATCCAAAGCTTGAATCACTTCTGATTATATTGTTTTTGGCTGGGCTGCGTGACTCCCCTGGCACAAGTATTGATACTACCAATATACTGCAGTTAGAAAAACTATACTTCATTATGTGGAGTTTTCCCATTCTACATTCTCCATAATTACTCATATTTTGACTTAACACAATCTGTACAAAGAAATCTCATTTTTGCTGGGATAAGGATCTTTGGTTTCTTTGTTGTCTGTGTTATTTACTAAAGTAATTAGAATAAACTTGGCACGCATTGTACACACAAAGTAATCTGAACAACTGATGAAGCGCCATGATAGATAGACTACATGACAGGAATAAGATTATCTTCAATTATCTGGAGAAAACACTCTTATTTGGAGAAGGCACAGCTTGACATGTGTGCTAGAGTTGCTGTGTGTTTTTTTTTTGGAGTGAGGATACAGAATGGGTACGGGTGGTAATAGGTAAACCTAATGGAGTTCTATGATGTACGGCGGGCAGAGAAATTGAAAATGGTCTCATAGCATTCACCAGAGCATCCTAACAATGCCACCATTTATGTGCTAGGTTGCCCCTCTGAAGATCTCTATCGCAGAACAGTTTCAAATTGGTTTTGTCGTAAATGACTGAAAATTGGTGAAAATTCTTCGTGGGTGATTTATACTATTATTTGCCTAATATTGCAGAACCATTATTATTATTATTATGAAAGATAGTGGCCGATATTTACACTTTGTAGCATATCGACTATCGGCTTTAAATCTCTAGCAGAGGCCGATATTTAGTTTGGCCAATCAGCTGTCTCCATATGCTTTTTTTTACGCTTAATTTAAACACTTTCGTCCAAAAATGAAACTACACTGCTCTCTTATCCGGTTTGTACTATAACAAGGTCAGGGATGGGTTTGTACTAAATTCATATGAGATAATTTGAGTAAAATTAGCAACATCGGCCCAACATATCGACCTAAAAATACCACCAGAGCTTATCGGACATTGTTTTCTCTGGGTTCTAAACAATCAAACCATCAGTCGATCTCTAATTACTATAATTATTATTATTAGTAGTAGTAGTATTTCCAAGTAGAGCATGTTTGTTCGGTTATATCAGGAAATTACATCTCTAAAAAGTCAGCTCTAGACTACACAATCCCACCAGTGTCCTATTCTGGCAAATGAACATTTTGATGCAGATCTTATTTTTTCTTGCATTTTTTCACACAAAATACACACACGTGATTATAGGTCACAGCTCAGGTGTTATCTGCTGTATAACAGACTTGGCACCTTCGCTTCAGTCTTTAAATTACATGCCATTTTTGTAACTGACAGTTCTGAGTGACTAGGGAGCTTGTTTCCAGCTAAAATGGCAGCCGTTTTGGGGTTAAATGAGCACTTGCCATACATTTTGTGTCAAAAAGTTCAACTTCCACTTTCCATGGGGCTATTATTTCTTATTGTCTCCTCAGAGTGGGCAGTGATGGGCATTGTACCTGTAATAAAGCTCTTGTGGTTCTCAAAACACTGTGACAAGCCAGATGTAAGGGTTATCACTAAGTAATTTAAACATAAGGTTGCGTGAGATACTGTCATTACTCTCGTGGTTTTTACATAGTTTGAACACATGTGTTAATCTCCCCCCTTGTGCTTGACATATGACATCTATTTTCATCATCTCACCTTCTCTCGTGGTTGTGTTGACAGCCAGGACTGGGTACCAGCCCCGTCCAACCTCCCTCACAGATGCTCCTGAATGTCACACTTTCTTCTGCGCGACAAGGCACAACTGCTCTCAAACCCGCCATTTTTTTAACAAGGACGATACTTATCCAGCATCTTAGCCATGACAGCTCCACCCCGGTGCCAGCACAGAGCAGATAAATCAGCCACTAGAGCACCCTATTATTTGCCTAGGGTTTCACAGTATCTCGCACCCTGTAAATTAGTGACCTGTCATGTGAGAGGGATCTCTGCCATTGCAATAACCTCTCCATTTGCCGAATATGAGTCATTAAGCATGTGGCCGTTCTGTATTAATCAGATTCTGCAGGCCGGACAGAGCAAGGGCTTGTTTAATAAGGCATTTCGTATCTGTCTTTGAGAAGGAGATGTAATGTCATAAGTGCAGACATTATAGAACAAGTGGATGAAGTGGCTGTAATATCACTCATTGGCTTGTTGAACTATTGTGAGAAAAGACACTCAACTCAGAATGCTGTCAGCTAAGAAAGCATTTATTTAAAGTACATTTGAATTAAACATCAATTAACTCAAAGGTGCCCAAACTTTTTTTTATCAAGGGCCAAATCTCAAAACATATCCGAGGCAAAGGGCCACAGACCGGTGATGAATGCAGTGTGGTGCTTTATACTCAGCTTTGACAGAGCCGCTGTGCATTAATAAGGCTTGAAACACAGCAAAAGACGAAGTTCAAATCTGTCAACTGGGCAAATTGTTGTAGGAGTGAAGATGTTTCGCTGCTCATCCAAGCCGCTTCTTCGGTTCTAAACTGAATTTAATTAATTAATTTTAGGTCTGTATCACAATGCAATGTGATATTTGAGGATATAGTGGTAGAAATAGTTTAATTTGCTGTAAATAGAACTGCTTATAATCAATTGTGCCGGTTCAGCAGGAGGCCTGAGGACCAATAAAAACTGGTCTGAGGGCCGCATTTGGCCCCCGGGCCATAGTTTGGATACCCCAGGATTAACTAAAAGTAGAAATGTATTGACAAAATCTGACACCTCTGGATCATTGTTTTATATTTAACATCACAATATTGAGCTAAAACGTCTTAAAAAACGAAATAGTGCTTTTGACATGTGGTTGAAAACTGGTGCGGCTTTTTGCCTGCCGCTTCATGGTATGTCAGTATAATAGTCATCGCCACAGAAAGGCTTCACTGTCAGACCATGCAACAACCCAACCATACTTCTTTGGATAGCTACAGTACATGGTACCAAGCACAGGTTTGTTTTGTGTTTTTTTCGTCTTATTTTTCTTTTCCGTTTGTGCCAAAATGGCTTTGCAATACTGCTGAACTCTACAAGTATCACAAAAAAAAAGAAATCTGTAAAAGAACGAGGGAAAAGGGAAGTGTGGTCTGGGGAATTTCAGTCTGTTTCATTATATGGAAAACACCTCTTTTTCACTCTTAAAAGACTTTTCCAGGTAGATTAATTAGTAAAATGAATAGATCTCACCTCAGAATTGAGTCTTAATAGACCTTAATAGACGTTGTTTGCATTCTCAGGAGTTTGAGCCATTGAATTGTTTTGTTCTTCTTCATGTCTCTGTAATTTTAGTAGATAAAATGAACACCAAGATTAAACAGATGTGGAGCATGGGTGATCGTGAGCTGCTGCACCAAACCACAAAATCAAATGGCAAAGGAATAATTGGGGTGGCATTGTTAATTCACTGTGCATATGTGGATTTGTTTGCATGCCATTTTTGTCACTTGGGCCTTTAGACAGAATCAGCAGGTATTAAAAACTGCATCACACTGACTTGTCAATCATTGTCTTAAAAGTCGATTCATACTTGTGGGGAAGCTGGCCTGAGGTGGTCAAAGCAGGAGGCTCTTAAAGTGTTTTACCAGACTGAGTTTATTAAAAGATGACTCCGGTTGAATGCAAAATAACTCAAGAAAACAACATAAATCGTTCACACAATTTAGCAGAAAATAAGCAACTTAAATTAAATCTGCATCACAACCACGTACACACACGACTACGCTGAAGTCTCCTGATGGACGAGTATACTCTCCCAACAGGAAGCACATTCCACAGGTCAGAATGAATCATTCCACAGGTGCAAATTTGGTTTTAACTTTAGCAGTATACCAATCTAAGTGCTTAATTAAGAGGGCCTTAGTCCATTTAACATTGTGCTTAAACAAGTGTTTAAAATAAAACTTTAAAACACTGAAATATCGAAACAAAAATACACTGTCGTAATGTGGGGTGTGAGGCGGACCAAAGGTGCGGGACTTGGGGCAAGTTTAAGGGTGTTTATTTACAGAACAAGACACAACAGGTGACGGGAGGACATACGAGGAGCTGGGTGCAGGGGTGCCGGTCAGGGTCCAGAGGTGCAGGGAACGACGAGACACGGGCAGGTAGCACAGCAGAGACACGAGGACCAACAGTGATGTGAGCAGCACGCAGACACACGGTGACAATCAGCAGACGACCTGGCCAGGAGAGCTGGGTCCTGGCTCCTTTTAAGCTCCTGCAGCTGTGTCGATTGCCCTGATGGGCTGCAGGTGTGTGTGGGAGGAGCCAGGGCTCCACCCAGCTCTGGAGTCAAGCAGGTGAGGGAGGGGGAGAGGAGAACACAGGAGGCGAAACAGGAGCAGGGAAGTGTGGATCATGACATACACAAAGACATTGAAACAAAAACCACAAAACTTTAACCAGTTCTTCACTCCACATGGTCTGGCCCACGACGTCACCCAAAGGCTTTAAATATGGCCGACATTGAGTATGCCCGCTCTTTGTCTGGACCATGCTGAGACTCGGGTAAGTAATAAATGTGGATATGTTTAACTGAATTATATAACTGAAGTGAATAGGTCTAACCAGATAAAATATCTTAAATAAAATAATTTGTGTCTATGTGGTATTTAACTTAAAGGTGAACTACAACTAACCAAAGACATGCAGAAAGTCCTCTCTGCTTGAAGTACAGATCTTAGCCAGAGAAATGAAATGGTTTGAGAGGGGAGGGGAGAAGCAATTTTTGTCAGGAAAATAATCCAATCCTTCCTTGAACAGGAAAGGGGGCCTAAGACATCAGCTGTCTCCAATGTATAAATTCATCCTCAGACCCAAAGCAAACAAAGGAAACAAAGAGAACAATAGAGCAAGCCAGTAGACCCATTAAGGCTGAAACTGGAGACAATAGCTGTTTACAGTTTCAGTGTAGTTAGCTCCTCCCTGTAGATAGATATAAGGCAGTGGCCACCAGCAATTTGACCAGAACTGAAGAAGCAGCTTGGATGAGCAGCGAAATGTCTTCACTCCTACAACTTTTTGTCCAGTTGACAGATTTAAACTTTGGCTTTTACTATAAACAAAGACTAAATAAAACAAACCCAGGATAGTTATGTCTAGTTGTTTAGTTGTATATTGAAAAAGTATAGGAAATGAAATGAACACGTGTGAAAGTACAAAACAAACAACAAAGTTAATGTGGGTTTTATGGGACAAAGGCCCACTTTGTCACAATACTTCACAAGAATTTGTTCTTGGCTCTTTATTGAATTGGCCTTAAGTGTTCAGCAACTCCTTATTCCAAGCTTAAGTTTTAAAAAGTAAGTTTATTATGTAAATCAAGTCAAGTATGTATATACTGTACATTTGTGTATAGTATATATTTACCAGTTAAAATGAAGATAAAGAAATGCTTCTGAAATTATATTGTTGCCAATAGAAACAACACAATTGTACCCCGTGAACCATGGCTATGGAGATGAAATATTGAGTCAGTGGTTCAGACAGTCCCACTTGATAAGCGCCTCAGTCATGCAGAAAAACATCTTCCACACTCTCATAATGTAGGCAAAATACCATTTACATGATCCATCGCCTCCAGATAATGTCTGCCTGTGTGTGTGTGTGTGTGACATCCAGTCACTTAAGACTTTTCTTTATGTCCTTAGTTTTTGTTCGTAAAGTTAGTATGGAAAAAAGCACATAAAATATACATTACTGAAATACTGAGCCACTGGCAATCAAATAGTGTGTAGGAAACAAACAAGTTCATTTCATTTATGTACAGTCCAATAACTGCAAGAAATGCATCCGGACTTTTCTCTATATCTCTGACATTAAATAATACATCCATACTATGATTCCATACATACCTGTATGAATAACTGTCTATAGGGACAAGAAATAAAGTTATGAAAAGACTGTTCAGACCTCCTACACTTTGAAAGAACTCAGGGTCTCACATATGACAGTGCCTGAGGTTTTCAGATGTGTTTAACTTCTTATAAAAATTCAGAGATTATCTTCATGATATTTTTATACTCATACTGGATCATTTTATTTAAATTGTCTTATTTATTGACAGTTACCACATGCCTCTACAACAATGTACTATTTCTCTTCAATTTTGGTTATGAAGTACACAACACATTTCAATATATCTTCATCAAAGACGTGTGTACTTTTAGTTGGGATACATTTTTAGCCCGTAGAAAAAACCTGGCCAATGGGGTGAATTGGATCAAACGCTGAGGGGAGCCTTACATGGTACACTTGTGGATTAAACCTCAGCCACACAAAAGCTGTGTCCTTGGTGTTTGTTCCAGGATCAGGCTGTGCTCCTTCATGGTTAACAGGGCCACACAGACTTTCACACATGTCTGTTAAATGTAATGGGAGGAAATGGGTCTTTGGGTTTGACCTGCGCTGTGGAGGCATGCGGGTGTGAGGACAGCGCTCAGACACACAGAGACGACTGTGCAGCTATGTCCAGAGGATGGAGAGCAAGAAGGATAGAAAGTAAGATACAGACAACAGGGTGTGATGTAGTTTTCCCTGATGTACTTTTTCTGAAACTCAAGTATTGTCATGATCTCTGCCTGCTCCTTCCTCATGTGTATGCCCTGCCCCTCCCTCACCTGTCTGAGCCTGGAGCTGGGAGGAGTCCTGGCTCCTCCTACACCCACCTGGACTCCATCAGTGCAATCAACACCACCTGAACTGAATGAGAGGAGCCAGGACCCAACACTCTGGGTCACTGTTGAATCTTGCCGTTTTCAAATAAGCGTTTGATTGGTGGATTAGTCAATCGAATGGACAGGCATGGTCCATCCATATCGAAAAAATGGCACAAGGGGCAGAAAAACAACGTGGATTTCTGCAGAATCGATGAGCAAGGCACTAAACTCTGTTATTTGATTGTACTTGTAAATCATCGATGACCAATGAGCTCCTTCGTTTCACATGAGTCACTAAGAAAAACACGTTTGACCGGGCTTGAGACACAACAGAAGATGTGGGGATCAGACTGATATCAATCCAAAAAATACAGACAAGCGATAACTATGGCACATTTATGTTCAAGCTGCTTCCTGATACACTGATAAGCAAAACTGAGCAAAATTGATCTTGCCTCAGTACAGATATATTCTATAATCAGCTCCTGAGGTCAAAATAAGCTCGTAAGTGTGCGTTAGCATGCTAGTTATTGTTAGTTTTACTTTGACATAGACATAACATTGCTACAGAGAAATATTGCAATAAACAATAGTACTGAAACTACTTTATGACACTGATTAAAATTTAAATAATGCAAGGTAATCCAGGTAAATTATTTTTAAATAGACTCTTTCATTAAAAGACGTGAGCTGCAACAAATAAATAGCAGAATGTACCAATAATTTGTCATGAAAGTAGTCAAAAATACCCCTAATCTCCCACTCTGGCAAAGAGAAAGTACTCACCATAAACATTGAGTCCTAAAATATATAGTTCCAGCTTTCATATATTGAACGATAAGTTGATGTAGTAATTATCCTGATATGCCTACTGTGACAGCTAAACTTTGTACTCGTTTCTGAGAATAGTGAAAATCACTCATCATGGTGAATGATTAGGATGTTCAGAAAGGATATGGTAAGTGAGGAATAACTTTGGACCACTGCAAACTGTTATTCACTTCTATTTTTCACAGTAGCAATCAGGCACAGCACTTTTAATATACAGTGTCCTAATTCATATAAAGAAATTAATTAATACAAAAATTACGCTTAGCAAAAACATGCATTTAATCTTGAAAGTTTTCAAATAAGTAAACAGATTATTTCACACTTATGCACCTTACTAGTTGTTTTTTTTTTTTTTATTCCACACTAAAAGGCTTTGTTTGAGCAATGCGGAGTAATATTTTGTGAAGAAAAATATTTAAGTTCTAAATCTTTGACCACTGATATTCTTTTCTGTATAATTATCTTTTTGTTTCAAGGTTTTAATTTGTAAAAAAAAATAAAAATAAATAAATAAAATACATCACTTTACAATTTAATCTCACCTTCTCCAACCACCCCCAGAAGATTTCATTCCATGAACATTATGAACTCAGCATTTAAGCAAGAGCCGTTTGGAGAAGGGCATTGGGACCAAAAGTAATGACAATCAGCTCCAAGTGATTATCTCAAAGCGACCCATCCACAGTGATAAAGCTAATACATAATGCAAACCACTCATCATCTGAGCAGAACCCAGGCCAATATGTCTCTGATGGAGCGCATGATGGCTCAGAGGGAGCCTTGAAATGAATGCAACTTTGACCCACATTTTTACCCGCCCCTTTAAATTAGAAATCCATACTTCATTTCTCGGGCAAGAACTTGTGTTTTAGCTATATTGGCCCATGTGGGTACTCACTCAATGCTTTTTTCCCCCTCCGTACTCTTGAAAAGTGGGTCTGATGGAAGGAGAGTTGACCTTTAAGAAGTGCATATAAAAGGTTAGACTACTTATTCCACTAAAACATAGTTAAGGCAGTTTGGTTTAAGGCAGGTTTTTGCTAAAAGAATCCCACTTTTTCCAGTTTCCCAGTTTCCCAGTTTACTCTAGCTTGACATTAAAAAAAAAAAATAAAATTATATACATGTATATACACACATATATTTATGATCTGACTTTTTGGTTTGACATTGGCAAGCAAATGTGAATGTGATGTAATTTGTAACTGTCCTATGGCAACCTCACTGTATAAAAAGGCCAAAGCTTATTTCACAATATGTTCAATGATGTTCATAATTCAATTTGATTTAGCAGTCTAGCGTTTTTTGCGGGTCACGGCGGCAGCAGTGTAAGCTAGGAAGGACTCCCAGACTTCCCTCACCACAGACACGTCCTCAAACTCCTCCAGGGACCCCAAGGCGTTCCCAGGCCAGCTGAGAGACATAGTCCCTCCAGCGTGTCCTGGGTCTTCCCTGGGGCCTCCTCCCAGTGGGAGAAAACACTTCTCTAGGGAGACGTCCAGGAGACATCCTGCACAGATGTCCGCGCCACCTCAGCTGGCTCCTCTTGATGTGGAGGAGCAGCGGTTCTACTCCGAGCTCTTTCCATGTGACTGAGCTCCTCACCCCATCTCTAAGGGAGCACCCACCCACCTCGCTGAGAAAGCTCATTTCAGCTGCTTGTATCTGTGATCTTGTTCTTTTGGTCATTACCCAAAGCTCATGATCATAGGTAAGATTAGGAACGTAGATTGACTGGCAAATCGAGAGCTTTGCCTTTCGACTCAGCTCCTTCTTTACTACAACAGTCCGATACAGCGACCGCATCACTGTAGACGCTGCACCGACCCACCTGTCAACCTCACGCTCCATCCGTCCCTCACTCGTAAAAAAGACCCCGAGAAACTTGAACTCCTCCACTCCGCGACCCGGCGCCGGATAAGCAGAAGAAAACGGATGGATGGAAATGGATGGATTTGTCCAGCAGTCTTCCTCAGAGTGGTCACATGAGGTTGCTGTGACGTGTCCGATCAGCTGATTTAAACAAGTTTCGCCGCTGTCTTCCTACCAGTGGAGGTAGGACGACAGCGCCATCTGCAGTCCGACTTCTTCAAGACAGTATCCCAGGTGTGAAAGAGTTGAAAAGCCCCTTTGTCCTGGTTTAAAGTCCCGTGGCACATTTTGATTGCCTCCTTAATCCAGCGACGATGTTTGGTGTCGTCCTCTGTCCCAATGATGTTTGCTCTGTCCAGATCAGCTGACCGAATGTGTCACAGGAGTATCATGTGACCACTCTGAGGAAGACCAGTTGAAAATGTCAGGTGTGAAAACAAACTAAACCTTGGTCTGAAAAAAAAAAATCCATTTGTGTATTAATGACATAGCTCGAAGGATTGCTGTTTAGAATCCAGTGGTACTTCCTGTACTTTTTAACTTTTTTCGCAACTTTTCTTAGGTCAGATTTTCACCCACATATTTTTAGAGCGAAATAAGTTTGACTTTCCTGACTAAAGGGATTACACTTCGGCTTAAAGTGCAAGAGGTAAAGGTCCCTAACTGTAGTTTACTGAACATTTGACAGAATAAGGAAATCTGTCTTTGTTTGTGTCTTCCATTTTGTGGTTCAGCTGGGATAAGGAGTGATGGATGTCCCTGCAGTGAAGATGTGACTGGTGCCGCATCAGACGCACTATTAGATACAGATATGAAAATATATATATCATACATTACACAGCTATTGATAGCTTTCTCACAGTTTGCTGTGACCGTACACTGCTTTTAAACAAACACTGGTGACTTTATGATTTAAAACTGTTATATTGAATACAGGTTCTGACGCTCCCAGTTTGAAGGATTACATGAAATTTTCCACAGTATGGCATTAAAATCTATCTAGTATTTATTTGATTGTGGGTGTTTTCATAGCTCAAAGATATCTTGAAAAACATGCATTCTTACTGAAAGCAGTGCCGCCTCTTCACAGATTTACCCTGTAATTTGGCCTGGTGTCAGTAGCTCGTCTCCATGGGGGTATATACATTTAATGCCAATCTCATTCAAGGCAAAGTAGTAACATCTCCATGGAGACAAGCGGGTGGCCTACCCTCCACCAGAAAAGAGATCTCTCTATTGTCTGTTTTGTGGAAAAATACTTCCCAGCTGTTCAGAAGAACTTAATTTGACATGATGAACTTAATTTGACATGATGAACTTCTGACTGATTTCAATATTCTGCTTGGTTTGCCTTGGGTGACTGTGTGACCTTCCTCGTGCGTCCATGACATTTACCTGCTTACCCACACATAATATACAGATTACGTCGGGGTCAGGGGGCCGTGATGGAGCCGGGGCCCCTTCCGTGTGTCACATGTCAGCTCATGCAGCTCATTCACTTGACTGACATAAGATGGCTTGATTAAGCAAGACTAATAAGAAGAGGTGACTGCTGCATAGAGGGTGGAGGAGGGGCTCCACCGCCACTGCAAAAGAAACACGGGCTTTAGAAAAGGCATTCAGTGTGTTTTTAATTGGGTCTGAAAAGTATGTTAGAGGTTTACAATGTGAAATGTGTGGTAGAGAGTCCATCACCGGCTTTTGTCCGTGGTTATGTCATTGCTTTGCCTGGAATGGTTTCTGTGTAGACTCTGCACACCTGACTGGGAGGCACTGAAAGGTTTCATGAAGACTCCCACACACTAGTACAGCATTTCTGTCCCTCTGAACTTCTTCAGGTATGAGGACAGCCCCTTCCTCTCCCCTTGTATAAGTTAAGGGACTGCCCCCTTAAGAGTAATCAACCAATCACACTGAAAAACATATACATTCACAATTAGACCCCAGTGTAACAGCAAAACTGTACATATTTCACTTTGCACGAGTCATTTGTGACATTTGTGAGTTAAAATGCTTGGACAATGACTAGAAAAATATCTGGAATGATCCAAAATGTGGCATTAAACATATCTATCTTGCATTTCTTCCACTATAGTTGTTTTTGTTGCTCCATGAACATACTGTGAGCAGGTTTACACCCACAGAGATCAGATCACAGAGATTTTCCTTTTTGTTCATATTATTACATTAAAAAACAAGACAATTTGGACCCGTTTGTCCAATTGGCCTGTTTTCTTTAGCTTAAACCCACAGTTATTTTACACATTAATTCCTTCACTGTTTTAGTGTAATATTAACACTACACAATGTGATCCATGTCCTGAGTGGAGGATAATTGCACTGCACTCACTCATGTGTAATTAACACACAGTTATGGTCGAATAACTGCTGTCTAGTGTATCAGACCAGAGGAAAATAATCATAATAATTGTCATTGTTTATTAATGAGAATATCAAACATTTTTTTTATGAATGGGATTTTTTTTTTTTTAGATGTTGAATGTAATGTGCGGCATGTTTCAAATCTCGGACTGGTATGTTATGCATGTGAACCAAAAAGGCCAAAGGAGCAGCTGAAATACTTCTAAAACCAGAATGTTCATTTAAAATGTCCTGATTAAAGCATACCAACGCAGCACAGACCACTTCTATTTTCTCAGTTTATAGATGAAATCTTATGATGAAAATGGAGGCTAATATGTGCGCATTTGATCATATTCTACTGTTTGAATATACTATGTATTTTGGAGCACCATCTATATACAAACTGATGGGCTCTGTGGCCTGGGGCGAATGGCTGCTCCAGTCTCCGGTGCAGGGGAGCATCACTGTCAGTAAAGTATTGATATATCAATTCTGACTCACTGGCATGTCCCTCACTATCTTTCAGGGACATGATTACTCTGTAGAAACAGTTTCATTACACTTTTTTTAATCAATTGTTGCCATAATTTGCTGGTTATTGATACTTGACACTCACTGGGGGCTCTGCTTTGTCTGAATCTCTGTTTCATGTGTTTGACTTTAATGTGAACTTTGTATTAACACAATCTGACCATAAAAATAAATGGTTAGATTGAACTACAACAGGTGAGTTGATGCCGTTGTGTTAAAAAATAAAAATTAAAAAATACAGTAGGGTCCCCAGAGTCAGTCTCCATGTTCGGAGATTCAGTTGTCAAGGCCCCCGCCGTCAACTGACACCCAGATCTCTTCACACCCGCCCCGGTTCTTACCTTCACCTTTGGTCATGAGCTCTGGGTAATGGCCGAAAGGACAACATCGCGGATACAAGCGGCCGAAATGGGTTTCCTCCACAGGGTGGCCGGGCGCTCCCTTATGGATAGGGTGAGGAATTTGGTCACATGGGAGGAGCTTGGAGTAGAACCGCTGCTCCTACACTTAGACAGGAGCCAACTGAGGTGACTGGGGCACCTATTCAGAATGCCTTCTGGACACTTCCCTCGGGAGGGGTTTTAGGCATGTCCCACCGGGAGGAGGCCCAGGGGAAGACTCAGGACACACTGAAAGGACTATGTCTCTCGATTGGCCTGGGAACACCTTGGGGTCCCACCAGAGGAGATGGAGGATGTGTCTGGGGTGAAGGAAGTCTGGGAGTCCCTGCTTAGATGGCTGCCCCCAAAGCCTGGCCTCTGATAAACGGAAGAAAATGGATGGATGGACAGTAGGGTCATCTGGCTAGAGATCTGCAGCCAGATGCCTCTCAGATGCAAAACTGGAGATGCTGACTGTATAGAGAAGTGTGCAGTTAGCTTGAGCAGAAAGCTAAATGCATAAAGCATCCAAATTAAATAAAAATATAAACTTTCACAAGCCAGTAAAAAAATAGCTTAAATCTGTCAACTGTCACCTCTCATCCAAGTCGTTTCTTCAGTTCAAAACTAAAGAAGCGACTTGGATGAGCAGTGAAACGTCTTCACTCCTACAATTTGTCCAGTTGACAGATTTAAACTTCGCCTTTCGCCATGGATCAGACCTAGACAGTTAAAAAAAAGCATAACTCCAGAAATCACTGTTGTGCTTGTTGTAAATCTTTTAGTCCATTCTGCCTTCCCTCCTGCCAGAGTTTTGTAAATTGTTTCTGATCATTGTTGAATGGCCCCTTTAATTTTGAGCCGGATGCTGGTAAGGACAATGTGATGTGTAATTTATGGCCTGTAATTTGTGGAGAGCAACAATGGCTATTCAAAAGATGGTTACTTAGAAATCTGGCTAGCACAAGTACTTTTTTTTTTCTTTTTCACAAATCAGCCACCACACTTAGAAATATCTCTCGGAACATTTTTCACAAGCTATTGTTAAACTTGAGCTTTAAATCAATGTCGTTCTTTGTCCTGGATTGTTGGTGCAAATAGAGCAATTCAAAGAGTTGGTTGGTTGACAAACAGAAAAGCCTCATTATGTACATTTATTTATGAAAGAAAGTGAACAGCATTGAGCGTTGAATTTGGCATTGGCAAGGCAAAAGTGTTTGTATAGCACAAATCATACAGAACGTAATTCAAAGAGCTTTACAGAATGAGAAAGACATTAAAATCTCAATGCAAACAACACGAATATTATTTAAAAGAGAAGAGTGCGTAATAAAAACCTTTCAGTCATATGCACAGCTAAACACAACCGTTTTGAGTCTGGATTTAAACATTGTCAAAGTGGAGGCCTGTCTCACATCTTCAGGAAGATTGTTTTAGATTTTAGCTGCATAAAACTGAAATGCTGATCCTCCATGTTTGGTCCCTTGATGTACATTTTATGTGAAAAAAAGGCTAAAATAAAATGCTACAGATGCACGAACACAGAGAATCCATGATGTTATGATTGCAATATATTCACAAAGGAACATCTTGAGAAGTGTATAAACCAAGATCATGGCATTAGAAGAAATGAAATCCCCTATATTGGGTTATTAAAGACCTATTGTGCTTGTGTATGTTATATAGCTATAATCTATGATGCCCATGGATCATTAGGTTTTAATGCACAATTGCACATTTTAAATCACAATATTCATCTAGTAAATCCCGCACTGATGCAGTTGCTGTATCGGTCCGTTGTGGTAAAGAAGGAGCTGAGTCGAAAGGCAAAGTTCTCGATTTACCCGTCAATCTAAGTTCCTACCCTCACCTATGGTCATGAGCTCTGGGTAAGTGTTGTCCGAAAGGATAAGATCGCGGATACAAGCGGCCGAAATGGGTTTACTCCGCAGGGTGGCTGGGCGCTCCCTTAGAGATAGGGTGAGGAGCTCAATCACATGGGAGGAGCTCGGAGTAGAGCCGCTGCTCCTACACATTGCTGATGAAAGGATCTACCAGCTGATCCCAATATTAAAATGTTTTAATGTGCACAATCATATAAACAGAGTGATTTCTATTATTATTATTATCTTGCAGTAGTAGTATATTTCTGAATCAAAATATATCTCTTAATTTCCTTCCCCTGCAGTACAACTTCCCAAGATCTTGCCTTTGTCGCAACCTTGAATTGGAGACTTTGCACTTGAATAAGAGGTCAGGGGAACTGAACCGCTGTCGAACCACCAATAGGATGCATTTGATTTTGTCAGGAACGATTTAGCTGTTACGCCGGGTGTGCCAGGAGTGTGTCAGCCCTGTTTAGGCTTCCTGCGCTGGGTTTACCGGCATCAGGGAGCCCCTCTCTACTGACCATGACTGGAGCTGGCTTGCAAATGCATTGGGATTACCGTCACAGTGCACTCGGACACCCCCTGGACCACACACAAACGCACACACACACAGTAGATAAACAAGGCTGGGTAAAGGAGATCTTAATGTGTTTCTACATGTAAACCGCAGTCATCGTCATCTTCAGCAGCACCAAGTGAAATCTGATTAAATATTCACACATACATATTCTATGACCACACATGTGCAGACGGACTGTCTCTTTAAATTAGACCTAAGGAGACAAAGTGGGACCGGAGGAATGAAGTGCACACGTATTTCTAGTGCTAAACACGGGCTCTCAGACACTGTGCCACACTAGACAAAAGAACTAAGATAAAGATTATGCAGAAGAAGAAAAAACAGCAAAATGTAACTATTTCTACATCTATATCCTCAAACATCACATTGCATTGTGATACTGACCTAAAATAAAAAAAGTTTGGGCACCTCTGATCTGAAGGGAGGAGCTAACTTCACTGAAACTAAAAACATCTACGTTTGTGTTTGTAGGCTAGGTCTACTGTATTGATTTAACTGTTGTATTCTGTCTGTCATTGTCTATATGTACTTCGGCAATATACTGAAGTACTACTTGTACTTCAAAATGTGTTATCGTGACAGGCCTTGCTTATGCCAACTTTTTAGATGTTTTAATTTATGCTTTGTAAAGTGACCTTACATTTTGTGAGCGGTAAGTGAGTCACCATCTCCATGTATTTGTTTTTTTGTTTTTTTTTTGCCTTTTTTTGAATGTCTCTGCTCTCTTGGTGCACTTCCAAACATAGCTAATGCTTTTTCAAAACAGCATCGAATCACTACTTTTACAACAGCAGACGTAATATCATATTCACCTATTCACACTGACTAACTGATTTACAAGAGAGGCAAGCTATCCATTCATAAAATAACTCTACGATTATAATAACTAAGCGAGAGTCCATGCCAGGGAAGGACTGACTGTGCTGCGGATCCATTCAATTATATGTATTCCATCTGTATGAATGCATGTTCTTCTGTGTGGATTATGCTTGAGCCCTTTGTATTTCGGATTGAAATGATTTTCTACGCGAGTGACGCTAGCCCTGGCCCCTGCTGCCGATTTACCTTAAGAGCCCTTGACTTCGCGCACTACATGTTAACATTATGGGCTCACTTGTGCTTTGCTTCACACGCTGACGTCGCCATCTGCACGAGTACAATGACAGCGTACTCTATTCACACCTAACAGCTTCCATTTCCATATTTAATCAACGCTGGTAAACAATCCAATACATCTCCCCTTCATAGCGTACAATGATAAATGACAAGGCAGGTCCTCCCATTATTACTTCCTAATTATTGCTTCCCTTTGGGTTCATATCAGCCTGTTTGAGCGCATATGTGTTTGCAAGCAGCTAAGTCTACCTTGAGGTGAGAAACGTGGGGCGCATTATTTCATGAATTTCATTAGTGGGCCTGAAAATAATTTCCTTGCCAGCTTGTATTGTAATTCCTCTATTGTTGTTAATCCAAATTTAATATGTTGAAAGTGATTACGGGGACAGCGGAGGAGCAGGGCAGCCGAAGCACAAAGTCAGAGTGGTTTTTGATTGTCAGTGTTTTGTTTTGGTTTGTTTTTTTCCACTTTTCTTAAGGTTTTAAACACTCTAAGAAAATCCTGTTTATCCACGCCTCTATTTTTTACGCCATTGTGTCTGCACTGCTTAGCCCCCTCTATCACATATGAACACAAGCGTTCACTTTCATCTTCCGGTGGCTTTGTAAACAGCGATCATAGTGAATAGTTCAATAATGTGGGTATTCTTGCTTTGAAGACGGGACTAAAGTGTAAATTCATGCATATGAGATCCCGCTTTGATGTGGCTATTTACGTATGGGGATGACAGCGGATCACACGCACATGCAAATCGAGAGGTGACACCTTTTCCCAAATCATGCATGAAATAAACACGTGAAGAGTTTGGTTTTTTTTGCAAATTCTTTAACTTTTGAATTTTGAATATTTTGCAAAATGCTGGAAGTTTGTGTTAAATGCATTATTACAGTGAAATAAATAAATACATGAGGGATAAGCTGTGTATCAAATGCTAAAACAACAACAGTTTCCTTTTCGTTTTAAAATAGTATTGCTTTGAAGTTGCATGTCACAAAGAAATTGAGACAAAAAGTCATATTCCGGACTTGTTTTTATGGTAGCATGTTTCACGGGGGCGGTAGTAGCTCAGTGGGCGCTTGCTTGTTGGTGCTTGTCCACTAATCGAAAGGTTACTGGTTCGAATCCCGCTCTTGACGTGAACATCATTAGTAGGGCGATCAGATCCACTGACTCACAGGTTGGTGGTGCAATTCCAGCTCTCACAGATGAATGCTGTTGTTGTGTCCTTGGACAACCCACTTTGCCCCCAGTGTCGGCGTATACCGGTGTCTGAATGGGTGAGTATTTCCATGATGTAAAGAGCTTTGGGGGGCCTTGAAGGTGGAAAAGCGCATTATAAAAATACAGGAGAGTTGAGAAAATAAACTGAATAAAAGATAAATAAATCATGCAAGCCCCAGTTCTTTGATCCCTCACTATTTCACAATTAATATCATTGTTGTTTTTTTTTGTTTTTTGTTTTATTTAACAGCCAAATTCTGCAGAGTTTTGATACAATCTTTCAATATGCTTAAACCCATGAATATAATGGCAAAAAGAGCTCAGTCCGTTGAAACGATGGCCACATTTGAAAACTCCTCCAGTTCAGTTGAGGTTGCCGTCACGCTCCATTTTCCTCTCAAGGGGGCGGTGTCTCTTTTGTACGAGGACAGAGCACAAACAGGGGTAGCAGCAGCACCACGAGTGTGAAGGACTGAGCACAACTGTGGGACACATTATACAGGGCACATGCAGCAAGAGGACAAGTACTGTGGAAGAGACATTCTCATTCATGCTTACATTTATGCTAAGCTGAAGCTACACAAAGTTGTTTTTTTTTCTCTGCTCATGGTCAAGAATACTCAGCGACCTTAACTTATTCAAAACGCAAACAGAAAGGCAAACATGGAACAAGTTAGATGAGCGTTTTATACATATTTTCTCCCTCAACTTGAGATAATCTGCATATATTTAATTGTATTTTCCCTTAAAATGTGTGTAAAATGGTGTAAAACATAGCCAACGGGTGACAGTAGCTTAGTAGGTAGAGTGTTTCTCCAGTGATCCAAAGGTTGGCAGTTTGAATCCCGCTCTTGACATAAAACATCGTTGGTTGAGCGCTCAGATCCACTCACCTTCACCCCCTTCCATCATTGGCAGTGCGATTCCAGCTGCCAAAGATGAATGCTGTTGTTGTGTCCTTAAACCACCTCGTGTCTGTGGAGTATCTTTCATAGATTCTTTAACAATATTTTGAGATATTGGGTTGGACAGAACAAGAGCACATCAGAACTTGATTACTAGATATGACTGGGCGTAACTCAGCTGGTAGAGTATTTGTCCACTGAAGGTTGGCAGTGCAATTCCAGCTCCCACAGATGAATACTGTCATTGTGTCCTTGTGCAAGACACTTAACCCACCTCGCGTCCAGCATCTGCGTACATCAGTGTGTGAATAAGTGAGTAAGTGGTTCCTTGATGTAAGGCGCTTTGAGTGCCTTGAACGTGGAAAGGTGCAGTAATGTGGTGCCTCACTTGTCATCACAGAGAAAAATAAATGAAATAGTTATATTTATCCAGTGATTTGTACAATAAAGTTAATTTCTATTTAACTTTGCAATTTTATTCTTTTTTTTTACTCAAAATCCTGAGAAGAGACACGTGGTGAGGCACAGGCCGTTTGTGCCTCATATGGACTGACTGTGCTGTGTGGAAAGCTGCTGCTTTAAGCGGCTGTGAAAAGGCTCCGGGTGAGGCACGCAGTTACCCTGCCTCATGTTAGGGGGAGCTCGTGAGCCCAGGGATTCTTTCAATGCGGGAATTGAAAGAATCCCTGGGCTCACGAAAAATAGTTTGGCCCTACTTTTTAAATGGAGGAAGATTACATATTAAAGCTGCAAAGCTGCAGCTATTAAAGCAGTTTTCTAAACTGGACGTTCGGTCGAAGCAGGAGGTTATAATTAAAGGACCGAGACCAACGCTAAAGGAGCTAAATTGCTCCAGACAACGGGACAAAAGACTCGCTCTTTTCAAACAGAAAACGTACAAAATGGTAAGAAATTTTAATGACTTTAATCCACTGAAAATTGGGAACCCAGAATAAGGATTAAAAAACAATACAAAACCAGCATGCTTTTTATTTCATACTATTAGAGCTATTTCATACGGACTTTGGAACTTTTATTTTGAAATTCTTTTTTTATTCTGGCCCCAAGTCACTGGGAGAGAAACTGACCCGGGGCCAAATGTACTGACACCTGGTTTATATGTTTGTAAATCTGATTGTGACGACATCAGTGCTTCACCAGCCATGAACCTCACCACACGTCACTGGAAAGGTGCTATATAAAAACATGGCCATGACCATTTACCAATGGGGCACCACTGTAAGTAACACACATACAGACAGCTGTCACTCTGCCACTGTTCCCCTCAAATCTTCTGACACGAGGAACATTCCATAGTCCAGCGGTGCAATATAAAACACAAAAAGCGTTCAAAAAAATGTTAAAGCCCTAATTTTGCTTTCTGTTTCAAAGACGTAATAGTGACTGACAATTCAATCACTTGGAATAATGGGGATATTTTCATTTGAAGTAGAAGTTAAAGAGAATGCTCAGGTGTATTTCGGATCATTATATATGCCAGACACTATTGTTGCTCCATTAGTCTGCACACAAGCTGACAAGCACTTTAGATTTATGAACCATTTTCAGTGCAATTGTAAGTGCAGTGAATAACATGTATAATAGCTTCATACATAATTAGAAAACACCATCACAGAGAATCAATCCAATAAGAAAAGTGGTAATTATAGGCAGTGTGACAAAGATGTAGGGATTGTTGAAAAGCCCCTCGGTGAGTTGGCACCACGGCATGTTAAGTACCACTGTGTATGTGCACATATAAAGTGTTTATGGGGTACTCTCTTGTCTGTGTAGAACATCCATCGCTAATAAACAGCACTCCTTTATTTCCTGCTCTATTAATCATCAGCCTCCAAGTTTAGGTTTTTATGTCACAATCTTTTAAAAAAAGGATTAATCCGCTTTTACACTCTCATCACAGCCAGACACTGCACCTTATTAAGCCCCCATAGGGACCCAAAGTCTTCAAGCAGCTTTAAATTAGTGCTTTCTTTCTCTGTTTGATTTACATCCCGTGATTAAATGGGGGTGAGAGAGAGGAAATAGCTTACATCAGCAGCTTCGGGATCTTTGAATGCAGGAACTGTTACTTTGCTGCAAACTAAATCATTGCAATAACCCTCGGTGTCCGCGAGAATAGTCCAATGGAACAGTTAGTCCCTCGTGCTTTCTAGGCACGCACTGCACTCAAGTAAGAAGTGTCATTTAAATAGACCCATCATGGTGTTTTTGTTAAGACTTAAGTACGATAGTTTACATTATGTTCAGTAACCTACAGACACGGCCCTATGACAGTTCACTACGGGCAGTCCAAAGATGAGATCTAGTGATGAGGTGACCATCAGCATTCTGTATGAGTCCAAGAGACATTACCACCAAAATAATGTTATGCAATAATATCTTAAAGGGCTCATTTTACATTATTTTGTTTTATATTGTCATGTTGTTTCCTCATCACAAAATAGCTGGAGTTGTGTTTTGTTTCATTCACATAAAACACACAAACTCTGCATGTTTAGATAGAGTTCTTTTCGAGGCCGCCAATCACCGCCATCGGCCCCTCCGACCACCACCGATCATTCACGCACACACCACTTTCATACTAGGCAATGTGGGTGAAGTGTCTTGCCTAAGGACACAATGAACTTGGTCCTCCGATCTTTTGGTTGGGGGGCCACCGCTCTAACCACTGAGCCGCTGTCACCCTGGTAATACAGTGTTTTTAAACTCCATACAGCTTCACTAGAATCATTTGGATCATTTTAGCCCTGAAATCATCAAACACAAACACATTAATTTTAGGTCTGTATCACAATGCAATATGATGTTTTGTCATGATCCCTGTCTGTCCTGCCTCGTGTGTTGTCCTTTTACCCTCCCTCACCTGTCCGTGTGCGGAGCTGGACGGAGTTCCTGGCTCCTCCCGTGCGCACCAGGAGACAATCATCTCATCAATTACACCTGCTGGGGATAAGAGGAGCCAGGATTCTACACTTGGGGCCAGATCGTCCACGTGTCTACGTGACTACTCCTGCTTGGCTTTTTGGTAATGTTCCTGTTTTTTGATTGTCCTGCTCATTGGATTTTTTTGTGCTACTCTCTTTGGACCAGCTCCGGACCCTCACCTCAGACCCTGCCTCCCTGCACTGGTACTGTTTCCCTCGTCTACATCTCTGCACCTCTGTGTTTGTCCTGGACCCCGCGCACCCCAGCTCCTCATCTGATCCACCATCATTTGCTTGTATTATTCACTCACTGTAATAAACACTGTTAACTCTTCCCGAGTTCTGCATTTTTGGTCCCTGCGCCTGACGTTACGACATGTTTGAGGATATAGTGATAGAAATAGTTTAATTTGCTGCTAAAAGTACTGCTTATGATCGATTTGGCCGGTTCAGCTGGAGGCCTGAGGGCCAAAAAAACTGGGGACACAACTTCAGGTATGATTTTGAGGAGGTAACAGTATATAACATGGTTAAAATCTCACAAGAGTCAATTTGGTGTAATATAGGACCTTTAAGACTACTCTATTAAAGATGCTCAAGTTATTATGTGCTAAGCCTCATCTGTAGCCTAGATTCATGGAAGTTTGAATGTCAGTCTGCACCATCAGCTCCTCTGGCCAGCACCGAACACTCTTTCACATACCACGTTCATAAATAGGCAAGCTGGGAGAAGTAGTAGTAGTAGAAGTCTTCATGAATGACAATGGTAGTGAACAGTGTCTGAAGTTGAGATCGAACCACCAACCTCCTGGTGCAAATACAAAACCTTACTGTAGCTTCTGTCTGACTATGCTTCCTCCTGTGTGCAAAATAGTGCATTTTTTTCACATTCTTTCAACTATGCTATATATGGCAAAGAAATATGCCTACACCTTCATGTTGACACATTAACAAAGTTGTTTTTAGGACGTGAGATGTTGCAACGATGTTATTACAGAACTCAGATGCCCCCATTTCTGTGATCTTCAAGGAAGAGTTGGCTACTTGTTTATTCACCATCTCCTGTCTTTACCTGACTCATCAAGAAAATTGAATCAATATACCAATAAGAAACAGAATGCGGTCACTTTTGTGCAGAACATATCAAATTTTAATTAAATCTGTTTATGCAAACCCAAGTACTGAATAATTGAATTTTAAGCAGACTAGATTTGAGTTCTCCCCTGACAAAACAGTTTTTTTTATTACATTATAATTATACGCTGAAAAACTTACACAGGGAAGTAGTAGTTGTGACCAGATGATAAAATAAAACATTAGATTTTTCAGCCTTATGCCTTAACAGCACAATGACCACTGTGCATTTGCCCCACTACGAGAGAGTTATGTGGGCACGCTACCTGCGCTATTGACTCTAAACACAGGGAGGGGAAATAAATCACAATATCCACTCAATATGAGCATTATTTACAGGGATACTGAGGTTTTCCTTAGCACCCCTTTGGGCCCAATAAGCACAAACACTGAGTACACAAGTAGGTCTCATAGGCCTCGTGTGAACGTTTAATCTCAACAGTAATCACATTTTAGCATCATCTTACATTTGCCAGGTTGGAGAAAAGGCTTCAAAAGACTTTCTCTTTACAAAAATAAAACAGAAAATGGCTGCATGTAGAGGAAGAAAGCGAAAGGGATTTTGCCAAGTCTGACAGTCGGGGGATGCAAGCTAATTATCCTGTGGTGCTTGGAAGCTGGAGTGCTCATTGACAATCACGGCCCTGCTCTCAGGGTGTATATAGCTATTAGGTGAGAGAGACAAGGGTTGGCCAAAAGCACTGATCACTGTGGTCACGTCAGCCAAGCTAGATCAATTTGCAGCCTGCAGCCATTTATTCAAATGGTTGGTGAATGTGTCCTCTTGTACTTAGTGTTGAGTGGTGCATTGCTGAATAAATTAAATATGATCAAATTGGTTTTGAAATAGTAACATTTCATTACAGTAATGTAACTTGTAAGTTCAGCAAACTTACTCTACAGCTTACAATAATATAGAATATATAGAGAATATTTGAATGTTATTTGAGATTTTTTTTTGGTTTTTTTGATGGATTTTTTCCCTAATCTGTAGTGGTCAGTAGTGTGTCTCAGATACAACAACAGTGATGAACCAGTAAAAGCTATAGCTGGTGTTCAATGCGGGCTTGTGGTTCAGTGAGCTACTGTACTGAGAACAATGTTTTCATCAGAACAATGTTTTTCATGGGGCATCAGAATACAAAGTAGGATCTTTGTTTTTCCACTTGGGCAAAGAGGTTATGGGGTCCTCCAACCCAAGGACATGTAAAAGGGAATACAGAATAAGAAGAATTTTGAAAATGTAAAGGTTCTGTGTTTAAGAATGAGAGGGGGAGGGGGGGGGGGGGTCTTTAGCCATAAACATGACATTTCTATATTAACAATTATTAACAACAATTATTATCAATATTAGTATGGAGAGATTTCATCACTTTCTTCTCATCCTCTTTCACCTCCTTTGACTGCATTTGCAGTGATATATCTTCATCAGGAGGAGCGAGCGTAACAGCAAATCCATGGAGACTTGTGTATATAGATTTCTATTGAATTTTTTTTTTTTTTTTTTAACAATAGTTGTCATAATGGTTGTTGCACTGTGAAATCTGTTTTACATTGCAATAGCTTTACCCATGAATGTGCTGAAAGAAATCAAGGTCATCGCTGACAAGAGAGCATGATTTACATTCCTTGTACATATATAAAACACTCACTTAAAGTAAGTTGTTGGCGACCTCTTACTATGCACAGAATTTAGTCCAAGTTCTTCTTAAAATGGGAGACATCAGCCTGCACCCATTTATCCAAATGTGTGTAATTGACCTGCTGAAGTGGAGCAGCACCCACTGGCACCTCTTTGAATGAGGGCTTACAGCACAATCACTACGACAGTCTTGAAACAAACTGAGAGTCTCACTCTGACAGTCATATCATGCACTAATGACGTATACATACAGAGTACAGATTGCAGTCTTGTACTCGTCTCAGACAAAAGAGGAAATGTCGTTCTGAGCGGATTGTGTTATTTGAAATGAGGGATACAGGAGCAAAAAAACACCAGAATGCAGACCCTTTTCACATACACACGTCTCATCTGTTGATCTCATTCTATCTCAGATAACTCCCGAAAACTATATCACTTCTTCTGGCTAGAAATGACATCAGTTGCATACAATAAAGATATGTCATTATATTTATAGACAAACATACTGTATTCATTCAAAACAATGGAAGAAATCATTGCTCATTTCAATCGTCAGGTAAATTGGATTCTTGCATAGCTACTATAGTAACGTAACAGATTTCTATTATATTTCTATACAGACTAATATATAGTTGTTCTCTTTCTCAAGCACACTCACAAATGTCAAGTGGATAATATATAGAGACCAAACAACTCTAACAGCTGAGTTGAATCCTGCTGACATGTGCGTATATTACATGTATATGGGAAGAAAAATGGGCCATTTTCCCTGTTTCAACCAGGACACAATTTCATATTTGAACTCAGATCTCTTCTTTCGGCTTTATTCCGTTATTCCTCTGCCCCCCTCTCCTTATCTCCCCCTCCCCTCCTGGCCTCTGCTCCTCCCCGCCTCACCTATGGTTTGCATTAAATCAAATGGAGCACATTAAAGGTGTCATGCGCAGCAGACAATGGCTTTTATGATTGCCTGCTGTGTGGGTCTGACGGTGCCACACTGCCCCATATAAAACACCATTTGTATCAGCTCATTTCATAGAGCCTCTCTCGTCTATGAAAACAGAGCGACAGATCTGGAGGTGATATATGGAGGGGGTGTTTGGAGAGAGCAGACAGACGAGCCCAAGTCTGATCTACTGGGCTTTTCCTGAGTCACAAAAGTCACAGTTTATGCTGCATTCTATATTTATTTTAGTTCTTACTTTTTTAGGCCTGCATTGGCAAACAGGGGGTAACAGTGGGGACACAAGCCACTTTTCAGAGACAAGTATCAGTCTCACAACGCTGAACTCTGTACAGAGCCCTAGAGCCTCATTTCCATTGGTTCACTTTAAAGCAGACTGGAACGGCCCACAGTTGTCTCCACTGTGTAAAGTGAAGCCTCATTGGAGGGGTTCAGACCCTGAGGGGTACTGGCTCCCAGAGGGGCCCAGCCTGGTTCGGCTCCTAGATCACTTTAGTTAAAGTATGGTTAAAACAACCAAATAAGACGAGAGAGAGACATGCGAAAACAAATTGACAAAAAGCAGAAATGGTGACTTGATATTTCTAGTGATGGCAACTTACTGTATACAGTGGTCCCTTGTTTATCGTGGGGGTTACATTTTAAAAACTAACCCGCTATAGTTGAAATCCGCAGTAGTCAGCTTGATTTTTTACAGTTATTATATATGTTTTAAGGCTGTAAAACCCTTCACCACACTTTATACACTTTTTCTCAGACAGGCATTAACATTTTCTCACATTTTTCTCATGTTTAAAACACGTCAAGATTTCAAGAAAAAAAATGTGTGCTTTTGTCGGTGCAGGACGTTTCATCAACATTGTGGGTTTTGTCGGGGAGAAAACTTCCAAACATACAGCACTTCAGAGTCACACTGTGATCGAACATTTATGTAAATTGGCTGACCTCATTCTGTACTGTACAAGAGACACGACACGGAGGAGATTGATTGACAATGGTCTACAGTGCCTCAGCCAATCAGGACGCAGAACGCAATGCACGTTCATACACTGTAAAAAAAAGCATGCAAAATTGCACAAAAAAAATCACGACCATGAAAGATGAACCTCATTATAGTGAGGGATTGTATGTTGGGCTGAACATATTGACTCACTAACATTGATACCTTGTGAGTGTAAGCACCCAGGTCAACAGATAAACTACATTATGTTCTTGTTTGTTTTGTTTTTTCTGATTCAGATTTTTTCACTTTTTTTTCTTCGTGTCACCCTCTGATGCTACATAATGCTACGCTTTCCAACTTGACATCAGGAACAGAGTAACTCAAAGACACTACTCCAAGCATCTGATAGAGCTGCTGCTCCTCCACATCAAGGTGAGTTACAACACATTATCATTTTGGATGACCCCTGATGCCTCACAGAGTAAATGAGCACACGTGACAGTTACAGCAGTTAGAACTGCCAGGGAATAGAAATGTCTCTATGTCAACCTTCTCGCACTAACACAGAAGATATGCATTTACTGAACCTGCAAAAGCCTGTTTCTTAAAAAAAGAAATCAGTCCTACCTTTAAGGTCACATTGACATGGCCTTATTATGGCGTGATTCCAATGCAATTCCCCTTTCATATTGCTGTTAGTGCATTACCACCACTGTGCTAGACAATCAGTCCATGTGAACATTTGTTACAAAACCACTCTGGTTTCCAGACAAAAGACTGATACAATGGCCTGAAAGAAATTTAAAAAAATGGGAGCCACTGACTGCAGGTGAGAAATTATAAAATAGGTGAAGAAAGAGCTGGCAGAAAAGGAAAAGCTAAATAAATGAACTGGTGTGAATAGGAAAAGAGAGACAAAAGGGTGGGAGATTTGATATTCGAGTGTAGATAGAAGGGTCGTTGCAGAGACTAAGATTACCCAGAAATCCCCGACATGATTTAAATGAGGAAGGAGCTGTTAGCAAGCAGGCGGATTTACAGCAATAAGACATATACAACCATGGTGACTATTAGGGCCAATCTGCCCCTCCCTTCTTGTGCACCCTGCTCCTCTCCCTCCTGCCCCATTAGTATAGTGAGATATTGGGCTTATTAAATTCTAATTGTGTGTAATGGCCGCCCAGGCTCTCCCGGCCCTCTGTGACACGGCGAGCGTGAGTGGAGGTATTTGTTTTGCTAATTGGAAAACCGTTCAGATCCCTAAGTGCTGGGCTGTTTCCTTTGCTCTGAACACTAGATGGATGGATAGATAGGTAAGCGTAGGTACTGCCGAGGATACGAGCCGGAGCGGTGCAGTGCAATAGGAGCACCTTGGGGGTATTTACTAGTGAGGAGGAATATGAAAAATCAATGAGGACATAATGAGGCGCGTTTAGAAAGTTGTCAGACACACGTGAAAGACCTGTTTATCAAGCAGCATCCAGAGTTTGAGACAAAACCTGTTTACGCAAAGCATTATGGGTAACTAGCTTCGGAAATGATAGTGCGGACAGTATTAATAGTGAACAGAGTAGAGCTTTTATGTAGGTTCCAGCTCATAATGTTGTGTTTCTCTTCGCCTTGTAAGTGTAAGCACAGCCAGACTCCTTGCTGTATCTCACGGCGTGCCAGTATGAGTCCAATTTCTTTTAGGGCGAACAGAGTAAACTAGTAAGACAGTGTGTAGAGTATAGGGAAAAGCGTGTAGTATTTTTAAACTTCTGATCATTTTAAACAGAACTGAATGTCATGATCCACGTTTTCCTGCCCCTGTTTTGCCTCCTGTGTTCTCTCCTCCCGCACACACCTGCAGCCCATCAGCGCTGATCAGTACCATCTGTGGCGGATAAGAGGGGCCAGCTCCAGCCACTCGGCGCAAGACCGTCCGCGTGGCTATGTGAATACTCTAGTCCTGCTTTTTGAATGCTGTACTTACCTTGTTCCCGTGATTCATTGGATTTTTGCTGCCTCTCCAGGTTCCTGCTCCCTGGATCGTCCCAGCTCCTGCGTCTCTGGCTCCACTCCCGTCTCCTGCCTCATCGTCCTGTCTTTGTCTCCTCGTCACCCTGGCTCTTACCTGCTCCCGTGTCTCCGGATCTCGCCCTGCTCTCCGTCATCTGTTCCAGCTCACTCCTCGTCCCTGTCTGTTTGCTACTTTTGCTGAACATTGACATTATTGTAAATAAGCACTGTTAAACTGCTCCGGAGTTCTGTGCTTTTGGTCCATCCATCTCACCCTTTACGACACTGACAGTGAACATGTTTTGAATAATGAACTTCAACTTAGCTTGTCTTTTTTTAATGTATAGGGCAAAGAATGCATCACAGCAAATAAACAAATGCAATCGCACAGCACTTTTTACCCCAACCAGGAGGCATCGTCCATGGTTCAGAGGCTCAGTTCGAGACTGCATATATAAATGACCTAAGCTAACTTGCCGCCACATTCCAAATAGGGAGTGAGCATGAGCGCTCTTCTGGGTTCATCAATTCAGTTGACTTTCTATTGAAAAACTGACAGCCTTCTCTCCGTAACTGCTGATGTTGAACTCATTTTGGTTTTAAAATGTTCGTATTAATCCGCTCTATATGATCCTGGTGTTATTATACAGCTATTTATCAAGATATGAACAGGCCGATGACTTGGCTTCTTTCCCCAAGATTGCTTCCGCTACTGTTAGTAACAGGTTTGATTGACAGAGTTGCTAAGCACCTGCTCCCTGCTAAACCAGCACTGTGGGCAGTAAGGGGCGTTACCTTCAAAAGCCTCGCCCCAGATTGGCTCTTTGGTTGTTATGATACTCATGGTTGGAATTACAAATAGGGAATTCGGCTCCAAATTCGCCCCTATAACTGCTAGCCTCGACGAGCTTTATTTGGGTGGAGTCATACGCTATAGGTGATACAGTGGTCCCTCGTTTATCGCGTGGGTCATGTTCTAAAAATAACCCACAGTAGGCAAAATCCGTGAAGTTGCCAGCTTTACTTTTTACAATTATGTTTCAAGTCTGTAAAACCCCTCACCACACACTTTATACACTTTCAGTCTTGTTTAAACACTCTCAAAGTTCAAACCTTCAAAAGGTGTCGGTGCAGAACGTTTCATCGACACTGTGGGTTTTGTCGGGGAAAAAACTTGCAAACATACAGCACTTCAGAGTCACACTGCGATCGAACATTTCTGTAAATCTGGCTGAACGAATTCTGTACTGTACAGGAGACACGGCACGGAGGAGAGTGATTGACAATGGTCTACAGTCCCTCAGCCAATCAGGACGCAGAACACAATGCGCATTCTTACACTGTAAAAAAAAAAGCATTCAAAACAGCGAGACCGAAAGGTGAGCCGCGTAATAGCGAGGGACGACTGTATCACATTCACTTAGTCTAATTCATTATACAGTCCTGGCTGTACATAGACTGTATAAAAAATTGGACAATGTGAGTGTTTCTCCACAGAACTTGTATCCAACTTACCAGGATAGTCTGTCTGTGCAATATCAGCTGATGTGTAAGAGACAGAAATGGTCAGTATAGTCACATCTATCAATCATGTTATTATTCTCATTGTCTGATGTGTATTTTATAACACGTTTTGTTGTTAAAGTCCAGATCCAAGTTAAGTATTGACTCATTTTGTTAGAAAGTGTTAAAGCCATTGCAAACAACAGCTAAAATCCAACCCGCTTTTCGAGCTAACTTGACTTTCAGGAATATTAGCACGAATTGCATTTTGAATCAGGTGTTTCTTCACTTTTAAAACTTGCTGCGTATTGTTTTGACAGTTCAGCGGCCCGTGGATCAAAGGTTTGTTTATTCCTTCATTGGCTGACCCCTGCCTTATCCAACAGCTAGCACGTCCTTGCTATGTCCTCACACGCAGCATGTATCAAAGCATCATTTAGACTTGTGTACTGTTGTCTATGTGCTCTGGCTTCTTCCTCTGCTCCCCCTGGGAATATAAGCAGGAAAGAGGGCAGGAGGTGAGAAAAGGTGCAAAAAGCATCTATCACTTTTTCATCCAAAATGTGGCTTTAGAACAACAAACTGCCACCTGTACAGTAGAGTTACGTTATTGCTTAGATTAACACACACTCTTATTTAGCTAGTTAAGTTAAATCGATGTTCAAAATCCCCCAAACATCTTTCATTCTGCTTCTGCTTCAGTTTGTTGAAGCATCTTGGAAGCACATACAATTCTTCTCTATTGTTAATATAAAACACAATCAGTAGACAATAAAGGCTAATCTAATCTGATCTAATCTACCGAGACAATATTACGATACTATTGATATTACTTTGGTGTCGAATCCATATAAAAATCACTGGTATCACCGAGTGTCGTCTGCTCCTCATCCTGGGGCACTGGGAGCATTTGATCCCATGGGACAGACTAGCGTTACATAAGCATAAGTTAAGTGATTCCATAAACTTCAATAAATCTACTCAAACAACAGATAAGCAAAAGAAGAAGTTTTAAATCTGTCAACTGGACAAATCGTGTAAGAATGAAGACGTTTCCAAGCCGCTTCTTCAGTTCTGGTCAGATTGAAGAAGCAGCTTGGATGAACCGCGAAACGTCTTAACTCTTACAATAATTTATCCAGTTGACAGATTTAAACTTCGTCTTTTGCTATGGATCAGACCTGGACGACTGAGGGTTTACACAGATATCAAACAACAGATGTCACTGTCATAAATAACCTAATGTTGCTGATTTCAAAGCAGCAAAAATGCTTGTAAATGTGATTTTTTTATTGGTTATTTATTGGTTATAGCTAGAACACTTCACTGTACTTGTTCAAACGTAATGCATCGACACAGAGTATATGGGTAAATATAATTTGACAAGTCAAGTTCAAGAAACGCTGCAGAAAATGCTTTGAAAATGCCTACTTTTTTGTAAATTCCTGTGCTTGAACCGTGTGTGCTGGGTAATATTGCCAAGCCTCATATTTTAACATTAAGGCATTTTTTATTTCCTGTCTTCATTTTTCATTCTTTTCATTCTTCCTCCTTGGCAGTCAGTTGAAACGTTTCCTCCCTGTGGATTGTGACAAATACCCCCTCTTCCTGCATGGCTTATGTGGGTGTCCCATTAGGAATAAACACAAGTGCTTTTGCTGCTGCCTCATCTGCCTTCCCCCTGTGCTGTTTTTTAACTGCTGCTGTGGTATTTTTACATGACTCAAGGCTCAGGACGGAGAGGTACTGTGACACACAGCAGGGTCCCTAGGCAATTTGTCGGCTATAGGACAGAGGGGGCGGATCAAAGAGTGGGGCGCTCCAGCACATGTCCATGTCTGATTTCTACAGAGTTTTTCTATTCAGGTTGTGTTGTGTACGAGCACTCCGTTTTTTTAAATCCAGGACACGTTCTGCTCAAATACCGCATTCTTGGAAAAACGCAGATGGAAAAGTAGTAGTCGAGATTGAGCTGAAAAAGAAGAAGATACAACGAAAAAGCATTTTGAAAGGGAAAAAAAAGAATGTTTAATGAAGGGAATGGGGAAGTGTGGCATATGGCTAAGTGCATAATGGAATAATCATCAAAGATAATAAGAGGTAGTTTTTGTAAGTACCATTTGTGTTGATAGTGTGCAAAACCTTCAGCACAACACATGCATCTGAACACAAAGCTTGAACACAGGTCAAAATAGAACAACAGCAGATGTTCTTCACTGAATTAGCCTTTACTTTGTATCTTATACACTCGCTTTAGTTTTACCTGTTATATAAATGTGTATATGTGTGACATCGAATCGAGGCGAAAGAAAGGACAAGCCACATGCAAACAATCTTAAGTGTATTATCACAGAAGTTCAAAACGCTTTATTTTTGTTCCAATTACAGGGGCTGGTTTGATATATTTTTTTTTTTTCTTTTTTTTTTTTTCTTCTTTCTTTGTATTTATTTATTTTATTTATTTAGTTATTCATATATATATTTATTTTTACATGAGATTAAGTAAAAATAATTCATTTAAAATAAAAGCTCTTAGGGATATAAAAGCACAAAAATAACCTTTATAAGACCCTAACTAGTGCAGAGAAGTATATTATTAAAATCACAAGCATGGGCATCAGGAGCTCAAGGTTGGTGGTCTGAATCCCACCCAAACATCATTGGTAGAGTGGTCAGATCCACTAACCCACAGGTTGGCAGTGCAATTCCAGGTCCCACAGATGAATGCTGCTGTTGTGTTCTTTGGCAATACACTTAAACACACATGCCCGCTGTGTCTGCATACACTGGTGTATGAGTCTGTGTGTGAGTGGGTTGAGTGCTTCCTCGATGTAAAGGGCTTTGAGTGCCTTAAACGTGGACAAGCGTGACCATTGACCACAGAGCAAACTAAGAAAAGAAATAAAAAGTGACAAAAAATCATGCTCCTATGGCAATAAACACTTCCCTTCTACTTCGACGTCTACATTCAATCACACATTTATGTTTCAAGTATAATGGCCATAGACTGTATATACAAATGGATATAGCTAACATAGGCGCACTTCCGCTCCGTCGACTCAATTAATGTTTAACTGAAAAAATGTCACCCTTCTCTCTGTAAGTGCTGCTGTCAGGCTCGTTATTTTGGTCTCAAAATGTTCGTACTAACCCGCTCTCTACATGATCCTGGTAGTTTTATTTCACTATTGTGTCTGTAAATCAAGATATGACGATTAATAAGTGAAAAATCAGACACCTGCTTTTTCCCCAAGGTCGCTCTCTCTAGTGTTAGGTTTGATTGACAGAGTTGTTAAGGGACTGCTCCCCACTCTGGATTGGCTCCTTGGTTGCTATGATACTCACAGATGGAATTCCAAATATGGAGTTCAGCTTCAAATTCGCCCTATAACTGTTACCCTTGATGAGCTTCATTTGATTGGAGCCGAACGCTATGGGTCACACTCCATTAGTCCACTTAGCATTCAAAGTTCCTATATTCAACAGTCTTCTTGATTCACTGCAAAAAAAGCAAGTGGATGACAGTTTATGCAATATGTATTTTAAGACATCTGTAAGGTTTCGAGGCAAGGGTAGCAGGTTGTGATTGGCAGCAGCAGGTGGTTAAGAAAAGGTAGAAACAAGGCAGGAAATTTATGGACCTAGTTGAATTCTACTTTATTTTCATTTCTAAACTTGAGTTGTTTTTTCTCCAAACCAGTGTCTCCCAGCCTGCTATATTCAATCAGAATCAGAATCACTTTTATTGATCCCCGAGGGGAAATTCTCTTTGTTCACAGATCCCATGACCACAGAATAGAAATTTAAAATAGAAATTTAAAAGAATAAGAATAAATATAAAATGTCACACACAGTGCAAAACAGTAAAAAAAGAAAAGATATAAAAAATAAAATAAAATAGAGTCTATAAATAAATAAATAAATAGGTAAAATAAAAAATAAAATAAATAAATAATAAAATAAAAATAAATAAATAAATAAAAAGGTCCTATATTATGCAAACGTCTCAGCTCGGAGCTCGGAGTAAAGCCACCTACTCCTACATGTCAAGAGGAGCCAGCTGAGGTGGCGCGGGCATCTGCTCATGATGCCATCCTAGACGCTCACTAGGGAGGTGTTTCTCTGGACATTGTCCCACCAGGAGGAGAACCCGGGGAAGACCCTGCCACGCTGGAGGGGACTATATCTCTCTGCTGGACAGGGAACACCATTGAGTTCTCACGGAGGAGCTGAGAGGGAGTGAGGGAAGTCTGGGAGTCCCCTGCTTAGACTGCTGCCCCCGCAACCCAGCGCTAGATAAGCGAAAGAAAATGGATGGATATTACGCGGAAAGTGAACTGTTTGAGAGCTTTTAAGCCATGTTTTAAAAAAAAACACACCGTATTGTTTTTTGTAAACGAGTTGTACCTTGTTTTAATTCACACATGTTTGAGAACCCCTTATTAAATAGTCTGTCTACATCTCCAAAGCTCAAAATGCTCTGTTCCACCTTATGACATCATGACGCAGCTACCTTTAAAATCAAACCTTTACCTTTTTTGTTCAGCAGAAAATTGGCAATTCCAGGGCTGAAATTATCCAAATGATTCTAGGTGGGTGCATGGACTTTAAAAAAAAACACTGTGACTTCACAAGAACACAGCGCTTTTTCCATTTGAGAGAAAGCCTCAGCTAAATATGCAGGTTTGTGTGTCAAACATGTGCGAATGACACAAAACAACTCCCGGTAGGATTTGTGATGAGGGAAAACATACTTTCAACACATAGAGCAGGGCCCTTTAACACAAAATTCTGACTTCTGAGGGCCCTTTAAAACCACTGTAACTGAAGCTTCTGAAACTTCTGAGACTCATCTCGCTCCTCACAAAAAAACTGGCCCAAGCCTTGTTTTTTTTGTGTGTGTCGGCGTCCTGACACATAGACGGTTGCTTCCGTAGTGCCCCGTGCCAGAGTTGGTTAATCCCCAATTAGTCACAATGATACTGTTTTAGTGAGCATCTGTTCCCCACAGACACCTGAGACACCGACCCACGAGACCCACACAACACACCAATCCGCACACACGCCTGTACACCTATGGGCCCGGCTGCACTCTCCGCTAGAGCGCGTTAGCTGCCTCACCAGATGCCTGCTGGTAAATCTAGGTGCCATCATGTGCTATATATGTACCCGCCAGCTCCTGTCTGTGAGCACACTTCCTGGCTAAAAACTTTTGTCAGTTGGCTTGATTACAACTTAACAGCTCCTTGAATAACACTTTCTCCCCAAAAAAAGCCCAGAATCCCCTTCTCATCTTACTTCATCTGTTATCCGTTTCGTCTTAATTACCCTTTCGTGAACTATTGTCCGCAGATGATTTCAATTCGCAGGATGCACAACCCGACACCTGTGCCTGTCCCTAGCCTGCACTTGACACCTGCTGTCCCATTTTTCGCATGAGCGGCAGAATATAATGTCTACCAAGCCTTGCTGATCATTGGTTGTATATTAGTTATGTCCATTCTAATGCCTCTTTAAGATGGTTATAGATCGTCCTGATTTGCGCTCACTACTGATTTAGAGGGACATTTCAGAGGAGCACAAAGGGACTTCTGAAAGGAGGAGTGCATTAGGAACTACAATGGATCAGACCACAGCCAATATAAGAACCTTATTAAGCGCAAGGTGTATTTCTGCAGAGTATATTTATTGTGTCCCAACTACTCATATAGCCACATTTCTGCAAAAAAAAAAAAAAAAAAAGTGTAAAAAATGTTAAAGGTCCTATATTATGCCAAATTGAGTCACTTCTAACGCTTTTAGTCATGTTAGAATGTTACTATGGTTACTTATGCTCAACAAAACATGGCCGGCGTTGTGTTGTTCTCTTTCATTTACACATGTTTGACTAACCCTGCGAAATAGTTTAATTTGCTTGCAAAGCTCAAAATGTTCTGTTCCCATCCTTGTGATGTCATGTAGTGGTAGTTTACAAGCTACTTTTTTACTTTTTTGCAGTAAACGATTGGCAATGTCAGGGCTGAAAATCATTGAAACAGATTCTAATGAAGGTGTATGAAGTAAAAACAAAGAAGAAAAAAAAACAGTAGTGGCACTTCCTGTATTACCACATGACATCACCAGGTGGAACAGAGTGTTTTCTGTAGAGAGAAGCAACATCAGTCTAAAATATACAGGGTTTCTATGTTAAACATGAGTGATGGAAATAAAACACAACTCCTGGTATGTTTTTGAGAGGAAAACCATATTAACATAGATCAGAAAATAAATGTCCTATGGGCCCTTTACTAACTATACATTTTTGCTTAGAAATCCCGTGTGGTATTAAGAGAAAAATCTATCACACATCTGGTGGTGGTCACCAGTATTTAGTTTCTGTCAGCAATCTACAAAAAAAAAACAAAAAAAAAACATGCATTTTACACTGGTTTCATTTTGAATCTTAATTTCTTTTGTCTCTTTTTTTAAGATAGTGACATATACCACTACTTACCATTGAAAATTACACTTGAGGGGCATCCTATGTGCATTGATTGGGCTTTCCAATCTACTGATTTCTAGAAGTCAGAAAAGAGCATTACTTGCATTTGTTTACACCCTTTCAGACTATGTGAAAGTGTTTTACAATTTTCCCGCCAGACAGAGCAGACCAAATGAATGTTGACGTGGAGGCAGGCCAAGTAGGAAGACAGAAAGAATTGTCACTCGCTGCAGTTAAAATGGAAAATATCAAGCGTATTCAGGCCGATGACTGTAATTTAGCCAAAGCTCTTCAGGGGGCACTTCTGACGCGCATATTAAATAGGTTTGCTGCAGTTTTGGAAAGTAAAGCGAGAAGCAAACATCACTTGTGGCTTTGTCCATTTTGAGAACAAAACAGTCCCTTAGAATGGGCTTGTTTGTTCTACACTATAGTATCGAATGATGACTATACCACAGGGTGGGGGGAAAAATGTTTTACTTTTTTGGTCCCCTATTTTGCTGGTGTTTATTTTTTCTATTACTTTTGTTTAATCGTCATTAATAATTTAAGGCATATCAGCTCAGATATGCCCTGTTTGTGGCATGCGGACAAGTAAAATAAAATGTCACAGATAGAATAACGCTTAAAAAGCATGCATTTCTAATTTGTTCATGATTCATTTCATTCTATAGCTGATGAACGTAAGCTGTTTTTGTGGCCACAAGCTGCCTTGTAGCAGACTGGACGAGAGGACAGACTGCCAAATCTGCACCAGCCACAACCGAACACTTATGCTCACACTGCATTCTTACAAAGCCAATGTGAGTGAAGTGTCCTTGCTAAGTTCGATAAAACCTTAAAATTCCAAACTATCTGTTTTTCATGTTACTCAACTTGAACATTATGATCACAGGTAAAAACTGATACCTGAGCGCAGTAGCTCAAAACAATTTTAACATCATCGTCGAAAAAAAAGCCGCTGCTCCTACACGTCCAGAGGAGTCCCGCTTGAGGTGGCCCGGGCATCTGCTCAGGACGCCCGTCCTGGGACGCTCACTAATGGAGGTTTGTTCCGGGTTATCCCACCGGGGGAGGCCCCAGGGAAGACCCAGACACGCTGGAGGGACTGATATCCCATTGGCTGGCCTGGGAAACACCTTGGGGTCCCACAGGAGCACCTGGAGTCACGTGTCTGGGGTGAGGGAAGTCTGGGGAGTCCCTGCTGTAGAACTCCTGCCCCTGAGGACCTTGCCCCGGATGGCAAGAAAGAGGATAGATTCTCAAAAGCAAATAGAATATATTCACACCAATATTTACCCTGGCATACTAAGAATTGGGGGGGGTCATGAGAACCTTTTTATGTGGGTCCGGATGCTTTGATTGTACCAGGTGACATCAGGGCCTAATTGTGGGTTGAGCTCTACCACAAGGTCAGTGCTTGATGCTCTTTAAATCTCTGTGAGAAGAAATATTTTGTTGAAAGCCGAAATGTCTCAATATCCAGATGCCAATCATATTCTCCATCAGTGTCAGAAAAAGAGAAGTTACCTTTGTCACTAACTTTGTCTGCATGCAATAGGAGTTTAAAAGAACGGCCAGCATGACTCTACACACACACACTCACCAACCCACACACACACACGGCATACGCACAAACCCCCTCAGCACGCATATATTGGTATCTCCGGGCACAAGATACCGGGACAGGCAGCCTGACATACATGGTTGGAGAGAAATCGGAAGTGTCATGTTCATGGTGATTCGGATGTCATAGTCCTATGAACCATGGCTGTGTCTATCCTCTCTCCTACTAGGACCTTTACATTGGCAGTTTCCCTCTCCCGGGTGTTCTCTGAGACGGGATGATGGGGATGGGGGCCGGAAGTGGAGTCGGCCCGAGAGTAGGAGGCCTGTGATTGTTGCAGAAGGATGGTGATTTGGTGGTGTCGATGGCAGGGTACTGGGAGGATTGTTCCAATGCCTTTGACAGGAAGACAAATAGTTGCGTAGTACATAGAAGAGGTATAACCCATAATTGTAAAGCAAGGTCCCAAACGAGTGCCCCGGAGAGACGGACAGCACGCTACAATCATGCTTCAAATTAGCATCATATCAGGCTATTTTGGTTTTTTAAATCTAAAGTAAATGAGACATAACAGCATAATGGAAGCTTTAATGTGAGCTCAAACCCATTGTACTGTTGCCTGGTTGTTGTTCCCGTCACCAATAAAAAAAATACTGGACTGCGTAATTGCTCAGCAGTAGAGTTTTAGTAATTTGTGCATACGTACTCTGGTTACTATGCAGGCACTAGAAAAATATATTCTCACACTTTTATCAACAGAAACCATGAGTAATCACAATAGGCAACTATAAATTTATTTTGTATTATGTTTAATATTTTAAAAGGGGCCCATATTGGTGCCTCATCAAACATGTTACACAAAAAGCCCTCGCATAATCGACGCTGACTTTATAGGACTTTACAAAAAGTAAAGTAATTGGGTTTGTCTTGGAGTTATTCAATTATGTCGATGAGAAATTACGGACGTGTAGTGCAAAAATGTGTATTTGCGTATTTATTTTATAAATAGGCGTACATCTAAGAGAATTAGGTATAAAATTCCTGTAGGACCTAAAATCCAGGGGGCAGTGTGTGTGTGGTGGGGTGTGTGTGGGTGTGTGTGTGTGTGGGGTATAATAAAGTGTATGGGGTGTTTATGCGTGGTGTATGCTTAATTGTGTGGCGTGGTATGCTTAAGTGCGTGTGTGTGTCACCTAAGGTGTGTGTGTTGGCTCAGTGTGTGGGGTGTGTGTGGGGTGTGTGTGTGTGTGCAATGTAGGTTGAAGCGATGTGTGTGTGTGTGGTGGGTGTGTGGGGGTGCCCGCGCCTTGAGTGTGAGTGTGTGAGTGACTGCGTGTGTGGGTTTGTGTTTGGTTGTGTGTGTGGTGTGTGCCTGCATGTGAGTGTTGTGAGTGACTGAGGTGTGTGGTGTGTTTGTGTGTGTGTGTCTGTTTAAGTGTGTGTGTTTGGGTGCTGTGTGTTGTTAAGTGTGTGTGTGTGTATTGTGTTGTGTGGGGTCTGTGTAAGTGTGTGTGTGTGTTGGTTTCAAGTGTGTGGTGTTTATATGTGTTTGTGGTATGTGTTAGTGCTGTGTTGGGGTTTGTGTGTGGCGGGCGCTGCATGGGATTTGTGTGATGTGCATGCGCGCGTGTGTGTTTGGTGTCTGTTTAAGTTGGGTGATGTGTGTGGTTATGTGTGGGGTGCGTGCCTGAGTAGTGAGTGTGTGCTCGTAGGCCTGCAGGTGTTGTGTTTGTGTGTCTGTTTAAGTGTGTGTGCATGTGTGTTTGTGTGTGTGAGTGCCTGAGCGCGTCTGGGTTGTGGGTATGTGTTTACGTGGTGTGTGTGTTGTGTCAGTGAGTGCCCCGTGTGTGTGTGCACGAGGATGGTCAGGATAAAGGATAGTCCCCAGGGGACCGTTCTGTGGGCGAGCAGGATGGTTCTGCCTATCACCTTGCCCATACGTCATAAAGTGTGATGGCTCAGAAACCTGAGGCCAAGGGTACTACTGAAGACATGCACACCAAACCACATGCACATAGCACAATGTTGTTGTTGGACCATGACGCCTCACCTGCAGTGTGAGCAGGCCACATGGCAAAAATACATAAAATCAATACATTAAACCAGAGCGATGTTTTAAATGATTGTAAAAATATGTGCTATGTTACACATTAATTGTGAAATGAAAGTATTGTGTTAAAACATGTGAATTTGTAACTCTTTTTTGGTGGTCGATAGGGCCTGCCTTCGGAAATGCTGCCGTCACTGTGACTTCAAACCAGTTTCACAATGATTTATAATATGTTTCTCCTTGACTGTGTATTTTAATGTTGAACCTGGCAGATCATGTGGTGTTAACTACAACATGGCCTATTTGCTACACCTGGCAAAGCCGTGTTTGATTGTAAAAAACCGGGTTCAGTCTAACAAACACTGTGAGATGCTCATTAAAACCCTAGAGGCAAAAATCCGTTTTAATCAGGCAAGTATTACCCAGAGGTATCCAGCATGGATGAACTGTCGGTAAAAACAGCCACAAAGCTGTGGATGACAACTCAGACACATTTCTCCATTGACACAAAGCCTGGTGTCGCCTGCTCGGGGCGTTATTCATGGAGAAATGCAGAGTTACCCAGATTACCACTGAGGATGGTAAAAAAAAAAAAACCACCCAAAACAAAAAACCAAAACTCAAAAAAACACAAATCAACCTGGTATGAACAACGATAAGTAACTTAATTGAGTAAAAAGAATTACTGAAAACTGTACATTGAAAAACTAATCCCACAAAAGGTTTAAAACAATACGTGGACCTCTTTAAGGTCCACAGGACACCAGCAAAAACAAGGTGTTTTTTGCTACACATAAGTTCTAAAACTCAGCACATTT